>PVIC010043705.1:0-15289 GCA_004025085.1 Thryonomys swinderianus
TGGTGAAAGACAGAGGTCTAGCTTTAGTTTTTGGCAGGTTAGAACCCAGTTTTTAAAGCACCATTTGTTAAAGAGGCTGTCTTTCCTTCATTGGGGATGTTTGGCTCCTTTGTTAAAGATAAGGTGGCTTAGTGTATCCGTGGTTGTTTCTGCATCTTTTAATCTATTCCACTGGGCCTTGGGTCTGTTACTTTGCCAGTACCATGCAATTTTTATCACAGTGGCTTTATAGTTGAATTTTAAGTTGGGGATTATAATACCCCCACCATGTCGTGGTTGGTTAGAAGTGCTTTTGCTGTTCTAGGTCTCTTGTGGTTCCAGATGAATTTTTGGATTATTTTCTCTAGCTCTGTGAAGTATGGTGTTGGGATTTCAATTGGAATTGCATTGAATCTGTATAGTAGTGGTGGAAGTATGGCCATTTTGACGATGTTGGTTCTCCCTATGCAGAAACAAGGGGTGCCTTTCCATTGTCTGATACCCTCTTCTATCTCATTTTTCAGAGTCCTGTAGTTTTCAGAGTAGAGGTCTTTCACATCCTTTGTTAGATTCCTAGATATTTCGTTTTTCTGGGTGCTATTGTGAAAGGGATAGACTTCTCAATTTCTCTTTCAGTGAGTCTGTTGTTTGTGTAGACAAAGGCTATTGATTTTTGAGCATTGACCTTGTATCCAGCAACCCTACTGAATTTGGCAATTAAGTCTAGTAGTCTTTTGGTTGAGTTTTTAGGATCCTCTATATAGAGTATCATATCATCAGCAAATAATGACCGTTTAACTTCTTCCTTTCCTATCTTTATTTGTTTTATTTCTTTGTCTTGCCTGATTGTTGTGGCTAATGTTTCCAGCACTATTTTGAACAAGAGTGGTAACAGCAGGCATCCTTGTCTCATTCCTGATCTTAGTGTAAAAGGTTTCATTTTTTGCCCATTTAGAATGATGCTGGCTGTTGGTTTGTCATAAATAGCTTGTATTAGATTAGATAAAGTCCATCTACTCCAATTCTCTGTAGGGTTTTGATCATAAATGGGTGTTGGACTTTGTCAAATGCTTTTTCTGCATCTATTGAGATGACCATATGTTTTTTGTCCTTGAGTCTGTTAATATAGTATATTATATTTATTGATTTACATATTTTAAACCAGCCTTGAATCCCTGGGTAAATCCAACTTGATCAGAGTGTATGATTTTCTTGACAACTCTCTGTATTCTGTCTGCCAGTATTTTATTGAGGATTTTTGTATCAATATTGATTAGAGAGATTGGCCTATAGCTTTCTTTTTTTGGTTGGGTCTTTCTCTGCCTTTGGAATCAAGGTAATGGTTGCTTCACAGAATGATTTTGGGAGTACTGCTTCTTTTTCAACTTCATTAAAGAGTTTGAGAAGTAGTGACATTAACTCTTCTTTAAAAGTTTTGTAGAGTTCAGCAGTGAAGCTGTCTAGGTAGGTATGCACTGCAATGAATTTCCCTTATAGAACTCCTTTCATTGTGTCCCATAAATTCCTGTATGTTGTACTGGGGTTATCATTTAATTGTAGAAACTATTTAATTTCTTTTGTGGCCCAAGTCCTTTGCATTTACTTAAGTGTGTTCTATGAACTAGGATATGATCTATTTTGGAGAATGATCCATGTGCAGCTGAGAAGAACATATATTCTGACTTGGTAGGGTGAAATACTCTGTAGGCATCTGTTAAGTCTATTTGTTCAAAAGTTTGGTTTAGCTCAAGTATTTTCTTATTGATTCTTTGTCCAGTCAATCTGTCACTTTGTGACAATGGAGTATTGAAGTCCCCTACTACTATTATATTAGTGGTTATCTGGCTTTTCATGTCCATTAATGTTTGTTTTATATCATTGGGTGCATTTGAATTTTGTTCATAAATATTTATGATGGAATTTTTTTGTGTTATTTCTTTCTCCTGGATTATTCCCTCTACAAGAATATAGTGACCTTCTTTGTCTCTCTTAATCAGTTTTGGTTTGAAATTATTTTATCTGCAAACAAGATAGCTGTTCCTGCTTTTTTGCAGTATCCTTTGGCATGGAGAATTGTTTTCCATCCCTTTATTTTCAGTCTACGGGTTTCCTTCTGAATTAGATGCATTTCCTGTATGCAGCAGATTGTAGGATCTTGCTTGTTGATCTAATCTGCTAAGTCTGTGTCTTTTAATTGGGCCATTGAATCCATTGAGATTAATGGTGATGACTGATATGGACAGATTTAGAGCTGCCATGTTTCCATGCTCTTGGCTCTTTCCTTCCTTCCTTTTCCCCTTTCCATTTAGTTTTTTTGTTTGCCCCAGTGAGTTCACTCCATTGGGTCTTGTGGGTATGGAATTTTCTGTGTTTTTTTCCAAGATGTTCTTTACAATGTTTTGGAGTGTGGGTTTTGTATTTGTGAAGTTTTTCAGGTGTTCTTTATCATGGAAGTATCTTGTATCCCCATCTAGTCTGAAAGATAGTTTTGCAGGATACATCAGTCTAGGTTGGAGATTGTTTTCCTTCAATGCTTGAAACACTTCCCTCCAGGCTCTCCTTTCATTGAGTGTTGGTGTTGAAAAGTCTGCTGTGATCCTAATGCACTTTCCTTTGTAGTTGATTTTTTCCCTTTCTTTAACTGCTCTCAGTATTTCATTCTTTTGTTGTGTATCTGGAACCTTGATAATTATATGTCTAGGTGTAGATATTTTTATGTCACAGTGTTTTGGAGTCCTATAGGTCTCATTTATCTGTATGTCCAATTATTTTCCTGTGAAATTTACCGCATTTATCTCTGACAACTGTTTTTTATGTCTTTTGCAGTGTCTCCTGCTTCCTCAGTGACTCCAATCAGTCTTATGTTATTCTTCTTTGGATCATCTAGAAGCTGGTGGTTGATTTCTCATGGTTCCTTGCCATTTTCCATCGATGATGTCTTTCCTGTTTATTGGTTGCTGTGCTGTCCTGTAGGTCTGAAATTCGGTTCTCTGCTTCATTCATCCTACTTTGCAAACTTTTGTTCTCCTTCATCACCTGGAGCTCTGCTTGAAGCTATTTAAAAGGTTTCATTGCTTTTGCTATCTTAGATTCTATCATTTGGCTGATCTCTTCTTTAATAAAGTCCTTTACTGAAGACAGTATCTCTGTTTTCATCTCAGAGATGAATCTGATTTCCATTTTACTAGATCTGCTTTTGTTAGCATCTCAGAGAGTCCTGGTGTTTGAGTTTCAGTTTGCTCTATTTCCTTTTTCCTGAATTTCCCTGTGGTGGTGATCTTTGTTTCTGGCTTTTGGAACATTTTTCATTTCTACTCCTTTGTTGTTACTAATGTTATTTGTTTAATTCCTTGCCTGGTGTCAGGGCAGTGTTTGTTGCAAGTCTCTTTCTTTCTATTATTTGGCACCCTTTGGAGGTGGCACCTTCCTGGGTTGTCCTCCTTGAATCTGTAATGATTCTTGAGAGTTCTCAGTTCTGGCATATCATGGGAAGTATTTGAACAGAACAATCATACTATCTTTGTTAGCATAGTAAGATCAGTGTCAACAACAGTGTTAAACACAGTAAATGAAACGAAAACTTTTGATAATTTCTATCTGAAGACTTTGAAGTCATGAGTTACCTCTATGACCATATGCCAAAATTTAGAATTAATCAGCAATGTGTATACAACATGCCTGTCTTGAATGTACCTGCAGTACCCTTTGGGAATAAAAGGTCACTGGGGAGTCAGGGAGGTAGGAAGACAGAAGGAGAATGAAAGCTTAGAAATAGTTTTAGCATATTTATAGAGGTCAAATAAATCTCGAGAACCTCATATATGCCAGAGGGTAACAGAGGCTAAAGCGACATATATAAGACAGTACCAACTGAGAGCTGCAAGGCCACTGGAGACTTTGCACACCTTACAATAATACAGAAGAAGAATTAGGGGAGACTGAGAACCTTTTACTTCTGGGTATTGATTGTGACTGGAAGACAGGAGAGGGTGTGGGAACAAGAGGTGAAGAGAGGGACCTAGGAGTAGAAGGCAAAACAGAAACTAGTTTCCCTCTTCTATAAAGTTGTAAGCAATAAAGAGGACAGAAACCCAGAAAGTTGGACAGATTCAGTACCAGCAAAATAGGAAAATTAAAAAAAAATAGTTATGTCAGAGTGAGGAAATAAAAAGAGTAACAACAGTATCAAAATCAGCAACAGCAATATCCCAAGCTAAGTACATTAGTCAAAAGGAGATATCCCTTGGGCCAGAGATTTAGCTCAGTGGTTCCAGTGCCTGCCTTGCAAGCGCAAGGTCCTAAATTCAATCCCAGTAATCACATACAATGCTGGGCGTGGAGACTCACGCCCACCAGCAATCAATACCACATACCACAGTGCCGGGCGTGGTGGCTCATGCCTGTAATCCCAGCACTTGGGAGGCAGAAGCAGGAGGATTGCTGAGTTTGAGGCTTGCCTGGGCTACATAGTGAGCTCAGAGCCAGCCTGAACTACAAGGCGAGACCCTGTCTCAAAAAAAAAAAAAAAGGAGATATCCCTTAACCTTTATCTTGCCTGGTTTGTCTCAGCACAGCTCTAGTGTGGAATGAGGGCCAGCTAGCAGGCCACCGCCCTGGGTGCAGGTTATGGCATGGGCCTCCTTTGTGGTCTAGGTTCCTGGTGAGCAAGCCTGAGATAGATATTTAATAGAAAAGATAAGCATCTTCTTTCAGTCGGGTGACCTAGTTCAGTACTTGCAAATATGCCTACGTTCCATTCCATATTTATGAATCAGAATATTTTTGTTTTTATTTTTATTTTTTTGCTTTTAGGTAAATTTTATTTTGAAAATAATTTTTATTGGTATATGTTTGTAGTGTATAATAATTATGCTTATTTTGGAGTAATTCACACACACACACACACACACACACACACACACACACACACATATATATATATATATATTGCATTTTGGTCATTTCTACTACCTTCCTTATTCTTCTACCCCCCCCTTCGCTGGACCCCCCTTCTCATCTTTTAGTGGATCAATCACTAGCCTTGGTCTAATCTTTCCCTGTGCCACCCCCTTTCTACTATTCTCTTTCCACTGAAAATGGAACATAAGTCCTTATCTGAGTGCTGTATAGCTTGCGGTGGCCAGTAGGTTGAGGTGGAGGGAGGAAGCCAGTTCTGAGCTCTGGCTTCAGAGCCTCATATCTTCCTAATGGTGAACTCTATTTTGGTTGTCATGACACTGTGTCTGGATAATCTGCTGTGGGTTGAGAGGCATATAGAACAGAGCTGAGTCATCTCATTTGGCCTGGGCAAGGACAGCTAATATCAGCAGACAACCAGCTGATCTGAGACATGTGAGTGAGTCTGGAAAAGATTAGCAGAACCATTGAGCCAACTCTCAGCTGATCCAGCATAAAAATAAACACTGCTGAATGCTACTTAAGCTTTTCTGTTTGTTACGCAGTAGTACTATGGAAGTAGCTATCTGATACATTACTTCTGCTGATCAACCGTCAGAAGTCAAAATATATTGACTTATATTTTTACAACGGTAATAAAGAGGTATTGTAAGTTGCTCACATTCAAAAAGTTATCTTAGTAGCATAAATTCAAAAGTTGGGGTGATTGGTTCTTGGGTTATAGACTGATTCTTTTTTTTTTGAGAAAGTGTTTTGCTTTGTAATTCAGACTGGCCCTGAGCTCACTGTGTAGCCCAGGCAAACATCGAACTAAACAATCCTCCTGCCTCTACCACCCAATGCTGTGATTACAGGTATGAGCCACTATGCCCAGCATTGTGGTACTGTGTTATGTGGTACTGATTGCTGTTGGGTGTGAGCCACCATGCCTGGCATTGTGGCATGTGGTTACTGAGGATCAAACTCAGGACCTTGTGCTTGCAAGGCAGTTGCTGGAACCACTGAGCTAAATCCCTGGCCCCAGAGTGATGTTTATCCTTGAAACATTCACTGAGTCATGAACTAGACAGAAATGGAGTCTTAGACCTCAATTTTGTTTCTTTTTGAATTACCAATTTTACCTTTTTCTCTTTCTTGCATTTTTCACTTTTATTTATTGTTGTGCAGATATTAACTAATTGTTTATTTAAGGCCTTCTATATGTCTGACAGCCATTGTGGGGTGCAGGAATTGGACTAAGGTAAAGTTTACAAAATGTACTTTATTTGAACCAATTAAGATGAAATTAATTAGATAAAATATCAATTTGGGGATGTTTGCTGAATATTTTGGAGTGTCACTCTGGCATTAGGAGAAACAACAACAGCAACAAAAGAATGTAGACCTGTTACCTAGGGCACAGGAGATAGACTTCTGCAGATGCTCTGTCAAACTGAATATAATGATGCCCCTCCCCTGGCCAGTTCTAAATAAAGCTTTTTCTCTGCATGGGAGATGAATCACTGCATTCACGTTATGGCACTTGAGAATTACTGTTGTTTACAGAAAGCATCATCAGTAACAGGGCTTAAGAATACCCTACAGTGAAAACTCAAACATATTTGCAATGATGAGTGATGTAAAATGGCTCAACCTGCTTAGGTCTGCAGGTCTTCCTGACATATGGCATGGACTCCTGGAGAGGAAATGACACCATGGGAAAGAGGGTGCTCAGTGCAGATATTGGACCAATATCTAAATTCCTATAAAGGCTCTTTTAAAGCTTCTAAGTTTAATGGTAGTTTTGGATTTACAATGCAATATAAAAGCCTGAGTGATGGAAACCATGAGACAGTAAAAGTTCCTTTCACTACTTTGGAGGTTCAGTGTTTATGTTACCATTTAATACAAGATAAAAGCACAGAAGTAGGGGTGTTGAGAGCTGATTGGAGGATATTTGTTGTCACCTCAGCCTTGATGGATTGACAGAGGGGTTCTGCTGGGTCAAGGTGAGTGAGTTTCCTCAGACTGAGCTGAAGGGTTTGGATTGGATTGTGGGTACAGCAAATATTACTTGATTTATTAACAAAGCTTGCTATTTGATAAACATTGTGCCAGGCTTGGCTGGAGGTGCCCTTGATAGATTGATTGGAGAGATTAAATATGGCGTGAGAACAATTTAGAAAAAATGATGTTAGATGTAGTACACAGTCTTAATAGGCACAAAATAATAAAGTATCCATAGCAATTGATTCCTTAAGGGTTATCAAGTGTTTCTCCTTTGCAAAATGCTTGAGATAAGATGACATGGAAAAGGGGGTACAAAATATTCTGCAACTCAGGTAGCCCCTTTCTGTGTGTGTGTGTATTAGCAGAGATTTGATCTTCCTTTACAATATTTTGTTAATATTTCACATGAAAAGTTTATCTACTATTATTTAAGGAGCATTGTCACTTAGAACAAAGGATTCTAGGTACAGGTCTTGGATCAAGCTAGTGACCTCTATGTCTTCATTTTCTTACCTGTGGAACGGAGTCATCAATATTGCCTCTGTTACATCTTTGTTCTGAGGATGTATCAAGATCCACTTAAATCCCCTATGATGAAATGCTCAGAAATGACATCTGCTTATGCATGTCAAGGGCAGGGACAATGTTTTGTCTTCCTATAATGCAATACTGTGCTCTTCCAATGCAGGCACTGAATAAGTGTTGCCAGATGGATGCATGGAGAATGACTGATGCCAAAGGGCCAATTTAAAGATTATTCTATGAGATTAGAAGAATTCAGCAGAGGAATGATAAAAATGAAGCTAACAGGAGAGCTTTGATATCACTTAGTCCTTTTCTATTATCATTTTTATAGGTGAGAAAATAGGCCTGAACACATTCACATTAATATGAGCCATTCCAGCAGAATTATATGAAGATATTGTATTATAGAAAAATTGGGTTTGTGTGGAAAGATGAAAGGGATGAAAGAGAGGAAAGCAGAAGGCATTGCCATTGAGGCCCATAATGGGGAGACTGGCACAGAAGGGTCGGCAAGGGAGGGACACTTCTAAGGCCCACAGAGAGGAAAGGCCAGTAGTTCATGATTTAGAGGAGAGAAGATGAGAAAGCCAAAGGCAGATAGATACATGACAAAGGAGGTTGGCTTGGCAGTTACCCAGGTTCATTGTTGTCTGCTATTTGTATGAAAACCCTAAACTTAATGTTCTGATTTCAGGGGTTGAAAACTCACTTTAATTATACAGATAGAAACACAGTTCCTCTTTGAAACTGGACATTAAAAATCCATTGCTACTTGCTTTGATCTGAACATTCTTTTTAAAAAAGTGAATCCTCTTCCAAATAGTTTTATATAGTATATAAAATAGTATATATATATTCTTATCTCACATCTCAAGGTATACAGTGCTGGTGTTATTATAACCCAATGTCTTGATATTCACTGATCTTTTAAACAGTGTGTGCTTGTCTTGGTCAGGAAGTACAACAGGTAGATTTGGGTTTGGTAATAAACATTGATTTGTTAGGGAGCAGGGAAAGAGGACATAACTAGAACCTCTGTAGTTAAATTCTAGTGTCCTGTGAGCCCGACAGCACAAGACAAATTAATTTATAGACAGAAATGAGACTTAGAGGAGAAGCTGAGTTTGGGCCTGATCCATGCTGCTCTGTGCAACAAAGACAAAAAACCTGAGTTTGCCTCACCTTTATTCAGTACATCAGGAGTACTAATGTAATAGGTCACTTAGAGGTCAGCATCTTGGAACAATGAAGAATTATGTGGTTGAAGTTCTTGGTGTAGTTATGCCCTGGAGCATCACAGCATGTGGGACTAACTGGGTCTTTGTTGTTATAGTAAGCGGACAGTCATGTCTGGATATGCCATAGCTGGCCTATGGGCAGAAAAACTAGGCCTAATCATAGTTTTAATTGTGAAATTATTTTTCCCAAAATTGTATTGGATTGCTCCCTATGGATTTGCTCTTATTGTATATTCTCAACTAGAGTCAGAGATTAAAGGTGATTATTGGATAGTGGGTTAGAGAAGAAAAGTAAAAAGGTGGTAAAAACTGTCTTCTTGATCTCACTGTTTGAGGAGATAGCTGTATTAAGGGAAACAGAACCTCTCTGAGGTGTGGAGGAGTTGTTATCTCTTGACTGTGCACAGTCTGAAAGACAATTAAAGTTGCCTGAATTGACGTGCTTCCACCTGCCAGACTTCAAGAGACTTCTACACTCAGATTCCTCACTTTATGAAGCTCTTCCCAAAAGATGTCTCCTGTTTTAGTTTGCTAAAGGTCTACAACAGTCCCTATTAAGTAAATGATCAACACTTAGACTGGGAGAAGACTCTCAAGGAGATGAATCCTATGTACAGTTCTTTTGTGTAAGACTCATTCCATCAAAATTGAAGAGCCTTCATCATCAAATTAATATATTTCATGTTCTCTTTATGAACAAATGAGAAATAAACAAAGGTGTCATTTCAAGGACGTGAGCAGGATAATGGATAGCCAACAAAGGACAATGCCAAAGCACAGAGTGATACCACATTATGGACAAACATACTTGAGAAATGGCTATAAAAGATGGTTTCTTCTAGAAGCTCTGGTATTGAGAGAAAAATGTGGCCATTGTCAATTCCAAGAAAGCAGAAAGGAGCTAAGAATATAACACTCTTGCCTGACTCGTCTCCTGCCTTCTCATTTCCAGCCACTTGACCATCCGCTTGATCCAGTGGAATACTTATTATGTTTCTTGGTTTAAAAATTCCTGTGTGGTTGGCCACAGCTAATCCAGCTCATTTTCTCCTTTCCCTTTGAGGCCAATCATAATTTTTTATTGAGTTGATTGGTACTTTTTACATATACATTATGTTTACAAAGAATAACTTATTGAGGCCAATCATAATTTAATCAAGTCATAATGATTTGTAACTAATCATTATTTTTACTGCATCTTAGGTCTGGTTATCTCTTTAGCTATAGTTTACACAATTCATAGATCTCTGTTCCTCACATCTCTTCCTTCACTTGTCTGGCTCAGAGTTCTTTCTCTCTTGTTCTGTTATGGCATGTTTATCATGATACAGTATTCTCCATAATAATTGCAATAGTTAAGCTTGGCCAACTTGAGGGATGGCCAGGGAATGGGTGTAGCCTATTTCTGAGTGTGTCTAAGTAGCTCATGGAGTTATGACCTTGAGTACTGTGATCCCTCACTCCTTCCTCTTTGGCACTGTTCCCCTTCTTTGCTTTCTGCTCACCATGAACTGAGCAACTTCACTCTGCCAAGTGCTTTTGCTGTAATATGTTTGTTTTTTTTGGGGGGTGTCTGCTGGCCAGAGACTGAATCCCCTGAAACCAGGAGCCAAATTAAATCTCTCCTCTATTAAATTGAGAGTATAGGCCTCAAAATAACCTAGTGAGATAGTGATACACAGGAAATGAAAAAGATCAGAGACAGAAATTTATTGAAATGATTAAATGAGCAAAAATGTTTTTGAAAGCATGAATGAAAGATTAAAATAGTCCACTACATTTTATACATACATCCTTCTGGGATCACCAATTCCTTGGATAGTACATTGTCAGAGATCCTGGATCCTCTTTCACTGGTCCCTCAAAACAGCAAATACAGCAAAGTCTTTTGAGCAGTGTTGGCATCTGAACTGATAAACTTGTCTGAGTTCAGTGCATGGGTGGCCTTTTGGATAAGGATGAAGAAGGGATTTTAATGAAGTCTGGTTTTCCAATTTTTTTCTTTTGTGTGTTATGCTTTTGATACTGGACCTAAAATTTTATTGTCATGCCCATGGCCATTTAGATTTTTGCTGTTTTTTAATAATTTTGCATTTTACACCTAGATCAATTATTCCCTTGAATTAAATTTTGTTGAATGTGTCAATTCTATGTCTAGGTTCTTTTTCATGCAAACTTTCAGATATTCCTGTGCTTTTTTTTTTTTTGTAAAGGCTAACTTTGTGTATTGACTTGCTTTTGCTTCTTTGTCAAAAATTTGGTGATTACACTTGTGTGGGTCTATTTTTGAACTCTCTACTCTCTTTCATTGATCTATATGACTATCATCTTGCTAGCACTATACTGCCTTGATTACTATATCTTCATAGTAAGTCTTGAAATTGGATAATGTGAGACTTCTGAGCTTGTTGTTCTTTAGTGTTATGTTGATTATTTTAGGTTTTATTTTCTGTATAAACTTTAACATAAATTTGCCTACATCTACAAAGTGACTTCCTGGGATTTTCAGTGGAATTGTTTTGAATATGTACACTAAGATGGGGAAAATTTATATCAAGCTTGTGGTTTTCCTTAAATTGATATTGTACATATTTTGTTGGGCTTCGATTTAAGTATTTCATTATTGGGGTGATATTACAAGTGTGCTTTCAAAATTTAATTTTAGGGCTGGAGATTTAGCTCAGTGGTTCCAGGGCTCCCTAGCAAGTGCAAGATCCCCAGTAACCATGCACAACAATACTGGCTGTGGTGACTCACACCACCGGCAATCAGTAACACATACCATAAATGCCAGGCATGGTGGCTCAAACCTATAATCCCCAAACTTGGGAGGCAGAGGCAGAAGGATTGCTGAGTTTGAGGCTTGCCAGGGCTACATAGTGAGCTCAGGGTCAGTCTGAACTACAAAGTGAGACCCTGTCTCAAAAAAAAATCATTTTAACTTTTAACTGGTGATGGTTGGTATATAGAAAAACAATTGAATTCTGTATATTAAGTGTTTGTCTTTGTATAGTGACTTTGCTATACTGCTTTTAATTCTGGGATATTTTACCCCAATTCTTTTGAATTTTCTACATAGACCATCATGTAATCTGTGATTAAAGACAACTTTCTACTTCCTAATCTGTATACCTTTTATTGCCTTTGTTGTTCTATTTCAACTAGAACTTTATAATACCTATGTATTATAATACCTATGTATGTGTTCTGGTGAGACATCATTGCTATGCTCATGATTTTAGAGCGATGTGACCAGTTTCTCACCATTAAGAATTAAGTTAATTTGGGCTGGAGATTTAGCTCAGTGGTTCTGGCGCCTGCCTCACAAGCACAAGGTCCTGAGTTTGATTCCCATAACCACGTATAATGCTGGGCGTGGTGACTCATACCCACCAGCAATCAATGCCACATACCACAGTGCTGGGTGTGGTGGCTCACGCCTGTAATCCCAGTACTCAGGAGGCAGAGACAGGAGGATTGCTGAGTTTGAGGCTTTCCTGGGCTACATAGTAAGCTCAGGGCCACCCTGAACTACAAAGCAAGACCCTGTCTCAAAAAAAAAAAAAAAAAAAGAATTAAGTTGACTGTAGAGTTTTTGTACTTTGTAGTTTTTTTTTTTTCTTAACATGTTGGGTAAATTTACTTTTATTCCTGACTTGCTGTTAATGGCTTTGTCCCATAGTTTGTCCAAACAATTAATGTAATCTTTTTAGCTTGTTGTTGTGGTTGATCACATTGATTAGTGAATGTTTAAGCAGACATTCATATGGAGAATAAATCCCACTTGCTATGATTTTAATGTCCTTTACAAAATGCTGAAATTTAATCTTCACTGTGAAATATGAAGAGAATAAAAATTTAATCCAACTACACACAGTAGCACCTTGTACCATGAACATTTCTGTTTGCAAACAATTTGGCTGGCAGATAGAAGGATTTGGCAAAGTTTTGCTTCTATTTACAAATTCCGCATTGGGTAGGCAATCAATATGACTGTGGCCATCTTCACAAAAACACAAACACAGCCATCTCTTCCCACATTGTAAAACAAGTTAAGTATAGTGGTGTAAAATGAGGTACCACTGTATTTGCAACCTTCGGGAAAGCATTAGAGTTAAATGATGTGATAAGGGCAGGACTCTAATCCAGTGGAACTGTGATGTGGCAGCGAGATGGGAACTATGATGTGAGTTCTTTTACCTGTGTCCTAGCCTGTACCCGCTGAGAGCGCTGTAGAGTTCTTATGCCTCAGGACCATTAACCAAATAATCTTTTTTGCTTACAGTTTTTCAGCTTCAAGTGTTTTTGTTATAGCAACCTGGAATAGATATTCATAATAGGTACTTCTTTTTATACGTAGTTATTTTTGATTTTATGTTTTTCAGGTTTTTTGCATTTATGTTCATAAGACTTATTGATCTGTAGCTTTTCTTTCTTGTAATATTTTTATTTAGTGGTGGTATTAAGGAAATGTACTCCCAGAATGGATTAGGAGTGTTTCATGTGCATTTATTTATTTTCTGAACAAATTTCTGGAGAAATCTATCATTTTTTCCTTAAATGTTTGGAAGAAATCCAACAAAACCATCCAGCCCTGGTGCTTTATGCTCTTTTCCTTTTCTTTAAGTGCTTTCTCTTAGGATAATTAACTATTGATTAAATTTCATTGGTAAGTATCACCCATATAAGATGATCTGTTTTATCTTTTATGAGTCTTGGTAGTTTTTGTCTTCAAAGACCTGGTCCATTTCATCTAATTTTTCAAATTTGTGGTTAGAGACTTATTTTTTATTTCCCCACAAAGTGTTATAATTCTTTATGTAGACTATCTTTTCCTGCCTAAATAGGCCTTTGGTATGAAGTTTTATGTTAACCTGTTTAGAAACTGGGCTATGGATTGGATTTAGGAAATGCTGAGCTACATTTCCAGCTTATAAAAATTGTTTATTTTGAGACAAGGTCTGGCCTAGTTGCACAGGCTGATCTTCAGCTTGTGATCTTCTTGTCTCAGCCTCTGGAGTAGCTGGGAGGACAGGTGTGTGTCACTCCTGCGTGGCTCAGGTTTTTCTTATGGAAGTATTCATTATTCCTCCTCAGATCTCTTAAGAAATTGTTGTCATTCATTTTACTTATGCATATGGTACAAGTGCTCAATATATCATTACTATTGTTACTTTAAATAAACACTTTTCAATTAACTTGATTAAGAATAAGAAAAATACTAGAGAAAAGATATGGTATTTTCATGTCTGTGACCTATTTATTTCACTTATTAGTATGTCCTCAAGGTATGTCCATGTGAATGTAAATGTGTTCTAGAATGCATTATAGGTTTTGTGAAATAGGAAATATTCAAAGGGAAAGGGGTAGGGGAAAGTAATGAGGGGAAAGAATAAATATGATTAAAAAAAGAAAAATATGTATATAGGGGATGGAGGGTTTGTAGCATTGGTGGGGATATGGGTAAAAATGAGTATTAACTCATGTCACATACTGGTACAAATTTCTCAATGTTGAGTGTGATTGTGATGTGTAAATTCCTTTTTTTTTTTTTTTTTTTGAGACAGGGTCTCGCTTTGTAATTCAGGCTGGCCCTGAGCTCACTATGTAGCCCAGGCAAGCCTTGAACTCAGCAATCCTCCTGCCTCTGCCTCCTGAATGCTGGGATTACAGGCGTGAGCCACCAAACCCAGCATCTGTGGTATGAGATACTGATTGCCAGTGGGTGTGGCCACCACACCCAGTATTGTTGTATGTGGTTGCCAGGGATTGAACCAGGGATTGTGCGCTTGCAAGGCAGGCGCTGGAACCACTGAGCCAAATCTCCAGCCCCGAGGTGTAAATTCTTTACCAATAAAGAATTTAATTAAAAAAGAATAAGAAAAATAACAATTTATTACTTTCTTGTTGTTTTTCTTTTCTTTACAAAAATTTCCCTGTATTTGAGAAAAAGCTTTCAACTTTTTTTTTGAGACAGGGTCTTGCTTTGTAGTTCAGTCTGGCCCCAAGCTCACTATGTAGTCCAGGCAAGCCTCGAACTCAGCAATCCTCCTGCCTCTGCCTTCTGAGTTCTGGGATGACAGGTGTGAGCCACCATGCCCACCAATGTGATGTGTGGTACTGGAGATCAAACTCGAGACCTTGTCTTCAGTTGGTGAGGCAGACAGAGGAACCACTGAAGTGCTGATGTCAGGACCACTGAGCTGAATCATCGGTCCATCTTGTAACATTTCTGCAGTACAGTTCTCCTGCTGACTTCTCTCAGTTTTTTTTTTAATGACTGAATATTTATTTCTTTACTTTTGTGGGATAATTTTACTGGATGTGGAATTTCTGGGTGATTTTATCCTTTGCATATTTCATTCCATTCTTCATAGTTGCATGGTTTCTGCTGAGGAATATACTCTAATTCTTTTTCCTCTGTAGTTAAAATGCTTTTTCCGGGCCGGAGGGTTAGCTCAGTGGTTCCGGCGCCTGCCTTGCAAGCACAAGGACCTGAGTTCGATCCCCGGTTACCACATATAATGCTGGGCGTGGTGGCTCACGCCTGTAATCCCAGCACTCGGGAGGCAGAGACAGGAGGATTGCTGAGTTCGCGGTGGCTTGCCTGGGCACCATAGTGAGCTCAGGGCCAGCCTGAA
>PVIC010043706.1:0-15340 GCA_004025085.1 Thryonomys swinderianus
GAGGCAGGCACCGGAACCACTGAGCTAACCCTCCGGCCCCTAGCCATGTATTTATTTTGAGACAGGGTCCAACTTTATGCTCTAGGCTGTCCTTCAACTTCCTGTATAGCTCAGGCTGGCCCCAAACTCAGTGATCCTCCTGCCTCAGCTTCCCAAGTGGTGGCATTACAAGTGTGCATTGCCACAACCAGTTTAGGGCCATCATTAAATAAAGAAGAAGCACTATGATGCCAGAACAGTTAATCTCATATTGAGACAGCTGTTGAAACTGAGGGAAAAGTTGGGTAAACTCTCCTCACTTGCTCTTAATTACTTGCTTTTCGTTCACTTTAAAAGTCCCTAACTTCGGAGGCAATCCAGTTCACCAACATATGTAGTCTCCTACTAGTGTGCCTCAGCCGTGTAGGTTATGATGACAACTATTGCCTATGTTACATTTCATTTGAAGGTTGCTTTTGTTTGGACCCCTAAATTGCTCCTTCTGTGGGCCTTTGCAGGTGTTATTGGGTCATCCTTTGATCTCAAGAAGCCAAAACTACCTTCAGATTGTGCTGACCCTGCCGTTTTCTGGACACGCACCTGTAAAGAGTGAGGAAGTTTGATTACTCAGGTGCAGCCTGCTGATTGCTGCACAGCTGATCAATGTTCCCCTTCCGTCTGACTGCCCTTTTTTAAATTTTGAGACAGGGTCTCGCTTTGTAGTTCAGGCTGGCCCTGAGCTCACTACATAGCCCAGGCAAGCCTCAACAATCCTCCTCTCTCTGCCTCCCCAGTGCTGGGATGACAGGCGTGAGCCACCACGCCTGGTATTGTTGAATGTGGTTACTGGGGATGGAACCAGGGCCCTTGTGCTTGTTAGGCAGGCACTGGAACCGCCAAACTAAATCTCCAGCCCCACCCTAGTCCTTTACCCCCCAACATCTCCTAAACTTCACCTGTGAGCAGAGGCTGGAAACATGGACTTAGACATGGGTTTTCCCCTTTGCGCTTTGCCACCGTGGGACAAACTCTCTTTGGCAAAACTCTTCTGCTTCAGTGATTTGCATACAGTGTGGCAAGCAAAACAGGCCTGCTTTGGTGACACAGCTATGTGACCGACCAGCAAGCAGCACATCTTGGACAAGGGGATGACTCCCATGCTGGGAGGCGTGATTTACCTTGTGGTACTCAGAATGGTGCACAGTCTAAAAACTGGTGAATCCTTTATTTCTGGAATTTTCAATATAACATTTTTAGACCTAGGTTGAGTCTGGATAACTGAAACTCTGCAAAGTGTAATGATGAGTGAGTAAAAGTGAACCACTACATTCAGCCGCGGACACTGTCCTGCCAGAAAAGGGAAGAATAACCCCAAAGACTATTATCAACTTTCAGGGCTGTCACTCCTTCCGCAGGGGCAAGGCAGGATTTCTCCTGGGCCTCAGAGGGGAGAGACTACAGGAAGCTGGAGAGATAGCACAATACTCTTTCTGGGGGGGAGGGGATATGGGGAAGTTACCTTTAAGAGATCATAAAAGGGGTACAAAGACCCATCCATTTTATTTGGGGTACTCCAAAACATCACTATGAGGTTTTTGCTTGAGGTCTTTTGTTGTTTTGTTTTTTGAGACAGGGTCTCACTGGATAGTCTAGACTGGCCTTGAATTCATGATCCTCCTGCTTCAGCCTCCCAAATGCTGGCATTACAGGAGTGTTTTCATGAAGACTCCCACTCTAAACGATCTCATATCAACACTTCTAGCAAATGTCGTCCTAATACCTCAAAGCCAAGGACCATGCATTCTGAATGACAATCACTCAAAAGCTGGTTATCAATCTCCACCTATAGCTTATTAGGTCTATGAACTTAACCAGGTGACTCCCAGGAGAAAAAAGGAGGGTGTTGGCCTGTTGGTCCCCAAATTTTCTCCAGCCCGCTGTGCACTAGCGTCTTCAGTCCGAAATATTTGTAGCGGGGAGTTCCTCTGCACCTTTAACGACCCGATCGCAGCTGAACCTAACTTTCGGACTGAGGCTCGCCTTTCCCTCGACCTTCAGCCCAAACCCTCCGTAGATTGACACGCCCACGTACCTCGCGAGCCTTTGGTTACTCCCCTAGTTCCGCCCAGGCCCGCACACCCAGGAGAGTGAGAGCGGTCCCCCTAACCACGCCGTGCAGTCGCCTCTGCGCACGCGCACAGCTCGCCAAGGGGGCCGGACCCCGAGGCCCAATCAGAGTGCACCTGGCTCCATCCGGGTCCGCGCAGACCTCCGTCCTCTGGGCAAGGTCTTGGGGACACAATAGCGCGTCCTCTAGTCGGCCCGCGGGATCGGCCTTCCCGGACGCAGCTCGTGTCCCCTCCTGTGTGAGGAAGGAGTGGGAAACGCTGTTTTTTACCCTTAGGTCTCCCGTGTACATCTCAGAATAGAAACGGCCCTAGACTGCGCTCGGTTTCGTGAAGATGTGTAATACGTTTTTCTATTTTAAAAGACCACGCTCTGCTCGGGAGGTCGCGAGGCGTCCCTCGGTGGCCCAGAATTCCCCGGGTGGCGTGAGGGGCTGGCGTATTTCCGGTCGCCAGTGCCCCGTATCGACGCGGCGCGGCGTGAGCTTCCGGAGGCGCCTTGTTCATCTAGCGTTTGCCACGGTGGGGAATTCCTCCGATGCCCAGTTTTCCAAATTAATACTGATTAATTGTTCCTTGATATTTCCTGATTGTAGAATATTGCTTTTCAAAAGTGCCCGTTTCTTGATGTGGGGGCGGTAATCCAATAATACATAAGACTTTGCAGAAGAAATCCATAATTTCAGCCCTCATTTACTTTATAAATTCTAGCGATTTCATGGACCCAAAGGATCTGATTGAAGCCGGTTATCTCACAATAATATGTCATTCTACGTAAATTAAATAGTTTGAATACATTTAAAGTTTTTTATTAGGTATAGTTGACCAAATCATATATTTAAGATGTTCAATGTTTTATATATATATAATATATATATATATATATATATATACCTTGTGAGATGATTGCTATAATAAAGCTAATTAACATATCCATTACCTTACATAGTTATAGCAATTCTTAATGTCATTTACTCAGGAATGTTTCATTTTATTTTTACTTAGGTTTTCTGAGACAGGGTCTTGCTATGTAGTCCAGGCTAACCTTGAACTCACTATGTAGCCCATATTGGCCTTGAATTATTGGGGATCCTCCCGCCTCAGCCTCATAAGAAGTGGGATTGTAGGGGTGCAACTCCATGCCCAGCTTTAGAAACAGCACATCAAAAAATAATTTTAATGGCTGCAGATATAATCATATTCAATCAAACCCTAATTAGTAGACAAAGTATTTTGTGTTTTATAAGTGATGCTAGGTATATGTCCTAACATACTTTCCCACATGATTTCCTTAAAATAAGTACACAAATATAATTACTGCATCAAAGGAAATACATGTTTGTAAGATTCTGAATGTTAACAGACTCCCTAGAAATGTATTTCTTTTTTTCCACCAAATCCATGAGAATGTGTATCTACTTCCTTGCTATCTCGGGTATATAGGTTTTCATGACAATCGCTTTAAAAGGCTCTGGCAGCATTTTCTCCACATTTCTTGTTTATGTCTCCCCTAAATAGAGTTTAAACGTTTCTGTTTTGTGTTTTTTACAACGATAATATGTTCTTTTTAACATTTACATCTTAATCTCCAAAAATTCTCCTTTCATTTGCTGAGACTGCCACATGTCACCGACTTGTAAGTGTGACACCAGCTTTTGAAATGCATCCTAAAATTGTGTTTCCCAGTAGACATATTTTTTTAGTCTATAACTTCAGTTGTTCAGCTGGTGACTCATATGAGGATGATGGTGATTCATCTGACTTTGGTGAGCCACGAGGATCCCACAGAAGCACAGAATTTCCTATAACTCGATGCTTAAAAAATAAGTCTTACATATGAGTAGGAACATGTAGTTTCCGACACAGTTAGCTGATATTAAACATAAAGTGAAGAAAACCACTTTCAATAAAACTAATTTTCAGATAAAAGACAGTAAAACAATAGGGGGCAGAATCTGAATAAATATTAGAGTACAGTAGACACAAAAATAAAGACTAAAGGAAATTGATGACTCACTTGATGTAGGCACATAGTTCTTTATCTAACTCCTCTTTCTTGCCAGTATGCTGAAGAAGTCAGAATTGCGGGGGTTTTAGACAAGAATATAATGCATCTGCTATATATTTTTCACACCCTAGTAGGATCCAGCACACTACTTGTAATCACACACACTAGGATTGACTCTAAGTAAAGGCTAGGAAGAATCACAAATGGCCATGATACAATCATTGGGCCAGATTTTGCCATGAATTTACCATGAACTTAGGAAAAACTTTTAAGATTTTAGAACTATGGGGAATTTTGGAATTTTAGATACAGTAATGATCCTAGACCCAGGCAAGTAAATGATGTTTAGATTTCAACATCTGGCCAGCTCTGGGAAGTGAGTGAGGAGTATTTCAAAGTCTTGACTGTGTCAGTTTTGTGGTTTGGGGTGTTTAGTCTGAAGGCAAACAATGTAAGTTCAGAAGAACAAAATATAGACTTTGAAGTGTTTATTGAAAAGGTAATGGGCAAAGCTTTCTATCAACTGACATTCTTTTTCTTTTTCCTTTTTGAGACAGGGTCTCACTTTGTAGTTCAGGCTGGCTCTGAGCTCACTATGTAGCCCAGGTTAGCCCAGAACTCACAGTGATCCTCTTGCCTCTGCCTCCTGAGTGCTGGGATGACAGGATGAGCCACTATGTCTGACACTGTGGTGTGTGGTAATTTGGGACCTTGTGCTTGCCAGGCAGGCGCCAGAACCACTGAGCTAAATCTCTGGCCTCAACTCACGTTCTTGACCTTTTTATTGTAGTCAGTCATTCAGTGTGGAGTTTTGGTTGAAAAAGAGTTGCAATAAACACTGAAACTCTCTAACAGATTTTTTTTTCTTTTTTTCTTTTTTTTTTTTTTTTGAGACAGGGTCTCGCTTTGTAGCTGAGGCTGGCCCTCAGCTCACTATGTAGCCCAGGCAAGCCTTGAACTCAGCAATCCTCCTGTCTCTGCCTCCCGAGCGCTGGGATTATAGGCGTGAGCCACCACGCATTGTGGTGTGTGGTATGTGGTACTGATTGCTGGTGGGTGTGAGTCACCACGCCCGATATTTTATCATTGTTTGTGGTTAGCGGATCGAACTCAGGACCTTGAGATTGCAAGGCAGGCGCCGGAACCACTAAGCTAAATCTCCAGTCCATCTGTAACTAATCTTGATATAAAAAAAGTTTTGCGGGCCAGAGATTTAGCTCAGTGGTTCTGGCGCCTGCCTAGCAAGCACAAGGTCCCTGGTTCGATCCTGGTAACCACATACAATGTTAAAATATTGGGCCTGGTGACTCACTCCCACCAGCAGTCAGTACCACACCCCACAGTGCTGGGCGTGGTAGCTCATGCCTGTAGTCCCAGCAATTGGGAGGCAGAGACAGGAGGATTGCTGAGTTCAAGGCTTGCCTGGGCTACATAGTGACATCAGGGCCAGCCTGAACTACAAAGCGAGATCCTGTCTCAAAAAACAAAAAAAATTTTTTTTTTTTGCTGTGTTTTCCCATTAGCCTTGCCTGTATGTCTCCATTCTTTATTTTGAGCACACAGGAGCATGTCTTTCTGAATATCCTATAGCTGTACAGATGTTATTTCACATAAGTCTTTTTTAAAGTGTCAAAATCAGGGAACTTAGTCATATAAGTTGGGTAGCAACTTGGGTCACACTCTGAGTGCAGGGTGATGAGTATACATTATGGTGAGTGAAAAACACAAACAGAAGGTTACATCAGAGAACTAATCAGAAATGCAGACCCTGAGGCCCTGACTTCACTCCACTGAATCAAAACATCCGGGGTTAGAGCTCAGCAGTCTGTGTTGTAATCAGCTCAGTCATCCAGGTGGTTCTGATGTACACTAAAGTTTGTGAACCACTGCTCTAAATAGCCAATCTGAAAATAGCACACTATAGGTGTGTTGCCATAAAGTGCAAGGTGGTCCATGTATGTGGCTGACAGTAAGGGAATGGAATGATAACTTGTGGAAGTTAAAGACAAGGCTGAAAAGGTAAGCATGTTTCATGTAGGGCCTTAAATTTCACTCAACAAATATTTATTTCTGTCTTATAAGTACAATAATCAAAACTGAATCCTTGTTTTCATGGAACTTGCCTAATAAGCAAATATATATGAATCAGATGGTTATGGTGAAACAATTTGGATGATAGCAGAAGAAAATTACATTGAATGAAAAAAGACAACATCAAGAGGTTAATTCTTTTTAAAATTGATTTTATTGGTACATTTTCTGTATATAGTATGAACATATTTAGCACTGAGAGTCTGTACCAGTATATGACACATCCTCAATCTCATTTTTTCCATTACCAACTCTCCCTACAACCCCCCACTTCCTATGTACATAAGCTCTGTTTCCTTTTTTTTAACCATTAAATTTTTTTCCCTTTTTTTTTTTTTTTTTTTTTGAGACAGGGTCTCGCTTTGTAGTTCAGGCTGGCTCTGAGCTCACTGTGTAGCCCAGGCAAGCGTGGAACTCAGCAATCCTCCTGTCTCTGCCTCCCGAGTGCTGGGATTACAGGCGGGAGCCACCATGCCCGGCACTGTGGTATGTGGTACTGATTGCTGGTGGGCGCGAGTCTCCACGCCCAGCATTGTATGTGGTTACCGGGGATCAAACTCAGGACCTTGTGCTTGCGAGGCAGGCGCCGGAACCACTGAGCTAATCCTCCGGCCCTCTTTCCCTTCTTTACTCACCTTTACCTCCCCCCCTTTCCCTTTTCTTTTTGAACATTTTCTTCCTATTTCACATTTCCTATCATACATTATGGAACTCATTTACACTTTCAGTTTCTCATACCAGGGAAATGACATGGTATTTACACATTTGTGTCCCATTTCACTTATGAGTATGTCCTCAAGATACATCCATTTGAGTTTAAATGACTAAATGTATATCATTCTTTATGGCTGAGTAATACTCCATTAAAAACACCCACATCTTCTTTATTCAGTCTTCCGTTGATGGGCATTTGGGCTGTTTCCAAGATTTAGCTACTGCAAACTGAGCTGCTATAAATTTGGGTGCACATGTATCACTGGTATGATTCTTTTAATTCTTTCATGAATATACCTAGCAGGGGAACAAGATCAAATGACCTCCAAGAGGTTAATTCTGTTCAATTCCAATTTCATAACATACTTGAAATAACAGGACTAGAAATGAATAACAGATTAGTAGCTGCTGGGGTCAAGGAGAGGGTGCACATGGGAGGGAATGAGTGTGGCGATAAAGGCCATGCTGTCAGTTAGGTCTTGGGTATCTCCCAGGTGCTCTTGTGTTAAAGTTTAAGCCTCATCCTGGTGCAGAAGGTTGAAGAGGTGGGTTTGGCAAGAGGTCTGCCTACCCCTGCAGGGACCTCATCTCTTCCCATCGCTGTGTCTCGTCTAGCGTGGCCTCAACACAGGCCTCAGAGCAGTAGGATCAACCGGGTGTGATGGCGGCACACCTGTGGTTTCAGGTCCTCACCAGGTAAGACTATTATCCCACACAACTTGGGGCTGTCAAAATGGTAAAAGCAGATTGAGTCAGTGTGAGACTACAGGATAACAACCACCTTTATCTACCCCTTCATCATTTTTCTTCCTCCAAACCACAACCTAAAATCCTAACTACAATAAAACATGAGTACAATTTGGAATTACTATGACAACTGTTTAAGGTTGAAGTTTTTGTTGAAAATTTCTTATGCTAATAATAGTTTAACAAGAAAAAAGATGAAATATAAGATAAGAAAGAACTAGTTCAAAAGGAATTAAACGTTCGCCTGCCTGCCTTCCTTCCTTCCTTCCTTCCTTCCTTCCTTCCTTCCTTCCTTCCTTCCTTCCTTCCTTCCTTCCTTCCTTCCTTCCCTCCTTCAGGCCCTAGGAACTGAACTAGTCCTTTGGTTTAGCCAAGACCCTTTAAAAATAGAAAGGAGAGATTATTTCTTCTGTCTAACCTGTGAGGATCTTTTTTACTAGTACATGTTTGTAGAACAATAATGTTTTTACTCCTTGTGTGAACTGCTATATATACATAACACATCTTTCTTCCTTTCTCATCCCTTACTCTCCTTCCCTCTCCTTCCCCTCCCTTCCCCCTCTCTCCAAATCTTGATCCTTTTCCCATTTGAGAAAGGTCTATCTCCTTATCTCCTATTATTTACTGTTATTTTGCTCTTCTTTATAATGTGGGTTTCTTCCATAAGAGAAGCCCTGTGAACCACTGTAAGGTGGAACACTCCTGGAGCTCAGTACTTGGAAGGCTGAGGAGGATTACTGCAAATTTGAGGCCAGCCTGGATTATATAGCATGCGCCTGCCTCAAAACACAAACAGAAGCCAGATAGAGAAAGCACTCAATATTTAAGATTTTGTGTCTGATTTATTTTACTTAGCATTATAGTCTCAAGGTGCATCCATTTTCTACAAATGACTCTAGTTGATCTTTATATCAGAGAGTACTGTACTCCATTGTGTGTAAATATCACATTTTCTTGGTTCAGGGATGTAACTGAGTGGTGCTGTGCACCTGCCTGGCAAGCACAAGGTCCTGAGTTCAATCCCCAGTACTGTGCGTGCACACACACACACACACACACACACACATCACATTTTCTTTATCCATTCATGTTTATGGATACATAGCCTTGCATCCAAAATTAAACTATTATGAATTATGGGGCTATAGGCATGGGTGTGCATGTATCACTGTAATATGATGTCTTTAACTCATTTAGGAAGGTACCCAGAACACCTGGGTCAAATGGAATCTTTAGTTTTGGTTCTTAAGAACTCTTCGTACTCATTTCCCTAATGGTTGTACTAGAAGCACTCCTTTTTCTTTCAAAGTCTCTCCAGCATTGGTTATTATTTGATCATTTGATGATGCCCATTCTTTTGGAATCAGAAGTAATCTCAGTGCTGTTTTAATTTCAATTTCTCTAATAGCCAACTATGTTGAGCATTCATTCATATATTTATTGGCCATTTGTACTTCTGTGGAGTGTCTGTTCATTTCATTTGTCCATCTTTTGACTGAGTCTTTTATTGGGGAGTCCAATTTTTTTGTTGTTATTTTTTGAGACAGGGTCTCACTTTGTAGTTCAGGCTGGCCCTGAGCTCACTATGTAGCCCAGGCAATCCTTGAACTCAGCAATCCTCCTGCCTCTGTCTTTTGAGTGCTGGGATTACAGAGCTACCACACCTGGCATTGTGGTGTGTGGTACTGATTGCTGGTGGCCATGATTCACCACACTTGGTGTTGTATGTGGTTAGTGGTTACCCGGAATTGAACCAGGGACCTTGCGCTTGCTAGGCAGGCTCTGGAACCACTGAGCTAAATCTCTAGCCCTGAAGGGCTTTTCTTTTTAATAAAGACCTAAGAAGACTGAAAGATATAGCAGAGTGGCCTGCGAATCAGATCAATCTGGATTTAAATAACTCTGTTATTTAAATGAGCAAAATATTTAGATTATCTGATTCTTAGCTCATTCATATATGTACATGGTAAAGCCTACTTCTCAGGCTTTTATAAGGATTTGAGAAGTTAAAGCCAGGAGTAGTGGTAGAAGCCTATATTTCTAGCTGCTTGGAAGGCTGAGGCAAGAGGATCACAGTTTGAAACCAGCTTCAGCAATTTAATGAGACCTGTTCTCAAAACAAAGTGAAAAACTACTGGGGACCTAGCTCAGTGCAAGGCCCTGGGTTTAATGCTTAGTACTTAAAAACAAACAGACAAACAAAATAAAAGGTTTCCAAATGATTCTAAAATATTGACAAGATTGAGAAAAACTGAATGCCCATATGCAGTTGGCCTAAAGCACTCGATAAACAATAATTTCAGAAAAACTGAGGAAAAATTACATAGAAGATTTCTAGACAGACACAGATTGAACTGGAAGCAAATGAAGCATAATTTTCAGGACCTCTCACAAATGCTCTTTTCAAAACCCCATGATTGTGGCCTGGCACAAGAAGAGGTCCCTTGCTTATGCCTGGTCTTCTGTATGACTATTGATCTCCCTCTCCCTCTCCCTCTCCCTCTCTCTTTCCCTCCCTCCCTCTCTCTTCCCATTCTCCCCCCTCCCCCTTCCCCCCCCTCTTTTCTAGGCTGACCTTGAGTCCTGGGCAGCAATCTCTTTGCCTCAGTCTCCCAACTAGGACAGGTGTATGCCATCAAAGATGGCTATTTCTTTCTTCGGATCACAAAGAGGACTTTGGATAATATAAGAGATCATTCAGATTTAGGAACAAGGGTTGAGATTATTTCCATGGAAAGATCTCAGTACCACCTAAATCACAAGTCAGCAAACAGTGGCAGCCACAGCACAGTAAAAGAACCTACACATTTGTCTTGTGCTCCCCACCTAAATACACGATTTCATCTTGTAAGCAATCAGGCAGGTCTGTGTTGGGTTATCATGCATAAACTCCAGAGGACAGAACCACCACCTTTCCAGACTTGCCCATTCCTCATGTAATTGATTCATCCTCAGGCCTTACAAGCTCATGACCTCAGCAAGGGCATGCAGTTTGATATCTGAACTACAGCTGTGAACCCAGGATCTGTGAGGTCCACTCCTCCACTGGGCTTGCCTCCTCCCTACCTCTCCCAAACTCAGGGAAGTCCCAATAGTTGCCTGTTGTCTCTATCTGTCCACCAGGCCTCTTTCCAGGGCCAGGGAGGTGCCTGGCAATGTGTTCAAATAGACATATGTGTTTATGAAATTCATAAATATTTATTATCAGTTAAGACCTCTGCTACTTCTAATCCTTCTTTCCCTCCCTATCTAGGGTGGTATTGGAGTGGCCATGGGCCAGTTTCTATGATCTACTTAAGAGAAAACTGATGGAAGTGGTGTAAAGGTATTGAAAATGATCAAAATATGATATGTACCTGCACCATCCTCCAATACAAGGGCAACTATGATGTATTGTAAACACACACTAATAAAAAATTTAAAAAGAAGAAAGTGAATATCATATATGCTAGACCCCCCAAAATTTGTTTGGGATAAGATATTTTTAAGAGCTTTATTCAAGTCTTATCATTAACATACCAAAAAAAGACACACATTTAAAGGGTACATTGTTTTGGTTCTGTATTGAACCTATGGCCTTCACACAGAGTGGCATTGACATGATTATCTCAGTAGATGCAGAAGAACATTTGACAAAGTTCAACACACATTCATGACCAAAACAAACCTACAGAAAATTGAAAAAAATGGTCTTTATCTCAACCTGATAAAAGCTATCTATGAAAAAACAACAGCCAACATCACACTAAACTGTCAGAAACTGAAATCAGTACCAATAAAACCAGGAACAAGACAAGGATGTCCACTATCACCACTCCTATTCAATATAGTTCTGGAAACACTAGCCACAGCAATTAGACAAGAAAAAGAAATAAAAGGAATAAAGATAGGAAAGGAAGAAGTTGAATTTTCATTATTTGCTTATGATATGATATTCTATAGAGAAGATCCTAAAAAGTTCACCAAAAGAGTAATAGACTTAATCAACAGATTCAGTAGAGTAGCTGGATACAAAGTAAGCTCTCAAAAATCAATAGCCTTCTTGTACATATATAACAGACTCACTTAGAAATTGGGGAAACAGTTCCTTTTATAATACCACCCCAAAAATGAAATATCTCGGTATTAACCTAATGAATGAAGTAAAAGACCTTTACTCTGAAAACTAAAATACTTTGAAAAATAGAGATCAAATGAGATATCAGAAAATGGAAAGAGATTCCTTGTTCCTGGTTAGGAAAAACACATATAGTGACAGTGGCCATCCTTCCAATATTGATAGATTCAATGCAATACCAATGGAAATTCCAATAGTATAATTCACAGAACTAGACAAAATAATCCAAAAATCCATCTGGAACTAGGAGATACCAAGAATAGCAAAAGCAATTCTAGGCAACACTTACCATGGAGTATCATAATCCCCAATTTAAAACTACTACAAAACCACTGTGATAAAAACAACATAGTACTGGCAAAGAAACAGACCCAAAGACCAATGGAACAGATTAGAAGATGCAGAAACAACTCCAGACATACTCAGCCACCTCATCTTTGACAAAGGAGCCAAATAGCCTTAATGGAGAGAAGATAGCTTCTTTAATAAATGGTGCTGAAACAACTGGGTTTCAACCTGCCAAGGATTAAAGCTAGACCTATATCTCTCACCATGCACTGAACTAAAACTGAAGTGAATTAAAGATCTAAATATTAAAACAGAAACACTAAACCTGCTGAAAGATAGGTAGTTAGAACTCTTGGAGACACTGGTGTAGGAAAAAAACTTTATGAGTAGAACTTAGTAGCATGTGAATTAACCCCAAGAATCAATAACTGGGATTTCATCTTATTAAAAGGCTTCTGCACAGTGTGAGAAACCAACAGAGCAAAAAGACAACCTACAATGTGGGAAAAATTTTTAGCTGCTGTATGTATATATTTTGATAGCCATATGCTTTCTTGGACAGATACTAAGAAGAGGAATAGCTAAGTTATCTGATAAATGTGTATTTCATTTTTAATAAAATGCCAAGTTGAAGTGGTTGTGTTACATTTCTTCTAGAAATGTATAAAAGTTCTACTTTATCTATCTCTTTACCAGTAATTAGTATAGTTAGTTTTTTATTTTAGCCATTCTAATAAATCCAATATAATATCATCATGGTTTTAATTTACATTTTCCTATTTACTAATGATATTGCTTATCTTTTCATGTGCTTATTTTTGATGCTTACAACTTCTTTATGAAGTATTTTTTCAAATATTTTACTCATTTTTAAAATTTGTGCTGTGGCCAAGGATATAGTTCAGTGGGCACCATGCCTGCCTGGTAAGATCCTGAGTTTGATTCTCAGTATTGCAAAAAAAAAGAGGGCCCCCCCCCAAAAAAAAATGTTTGCACTGGGTTATTGTGGCACATACTGGTAATCCCAGCTACCAGAGAAACTACAGCAAGAGGAATATAAATTTGAGACTGGCCTGGACAATTCTGTCTCAAAATAAAAACACTATAGATGTGACTCAGTGGTAGAGCATTCACCTAGCATATGTGAGGGCCTGGTTTTAATTTCCAATATTGTAAAGCAAACATGACTTGTTCATGTTCTCTGTACTTCACCTTGAAAGTTCTCTGTATATTTGCGGCACTCCCAGGCATGATCTGGCTCCACAGTGTCAGGCAGTAGAATCACCTTGCAGAAGATTTCCAGAGCTGACTCCTGAATCAAATAATGCCACCCATGGGACATCCAGCCCTGGTTGGTCCACAGAGCCCTAACCCAAAGTGATCTAATTCCTTCTCAGGACTTTCTTCTAGCATGGTGGGTGGAAGACAATAGTTCAGAGCTGCAAGCATAATCTTACCTATGGTTGTGTCTCACAATATCCCATGCCAAATACTTTAATAAAAATATTCCTGCATGGACTGGGATTTAGCTCAGCAATACCAGCACTGTGCCAGCCTGGGAAGCACAAAGTCTCCAGGACCAAAAAAACATTTTCTTTTAGAAACACCCACTTTTAAGGACACTCTGGTTCAGATTCACAATTAGAAAAGCAATAAAACAAATGTGCAAGGGCCAGGGATTTAGTTCAATGGCTCTGGTGTCTGCCTGGCAAACACAAGGTCTGGGGTTCGATCCCCAGCACCACATACCACAGCGCCGGGCATGGTGGCTCATGCCTGTAATCCCAGCACTCGGGAGGCAGAGCCAGGAGGATTGCTGTGAGTTGAAGGCCAAGGCTGGGCTACATAGTGAGCTCAGGGCCAGCCTGTATTATGATGTGAGACCCTGTCTCAAAAACCTAAAAACAAAAAACAAACAAACAAAAAACTAAAAACAAAAAATAAAAGTGCAGAGTCCTCCTCCCAGTTGATAGCTCCAAATGGAGGGCCCAATACTTTAAGCCTTATCTGAAGCCTTCAGATGCTTCACAACTGCCTGCAGTTGTCTTCACAGTTGGCTTCAAAACAATTGATGAACTCCAGCTTAGTGTTTGTATTTTGCAGGTTCTATTCTAGCAACTTCCAAAGCAGAATATTAGTAGTAAGTCCATTTCTTCAGCTTCTCCAAACACTAAACTTATTTATTCACTGTAAACTAATATACATACATACAAGTACTTATTAAATATAAAATATATATTTAGGTTGTAATTATGGTATATCATATTTATATTCCTCAAGTCTTCTTTCTAAAAACCTCCTGGTTGAAGGAAGGCTTGAGGGAGGGGGATTTGGAAAAATTCTGGATCAATGAACAAACATTCTCAAGCTTTATTTTAAGCCTAAAATTGATCCATTTCCAAACATTGATGCCACTCTTACAGAGTAGTGAGGAAGCCACTCTACACAGAGCCAGGCAGCGGGTGGCATAATGTTCTTCTTCTAGACTTTTCCTGCTCTTATGACCTACAGTTGTGTAAAAATAAAGAACGATGTTAGAGGGGCAGGCAGTAAGAAAAGTCATGGAAATCACAGCTAATATCACACAAAGGACTGTATAGGAGATGGATAGAAGGTTACAGAGCACATAGGGAGGGCTCTTAAAATCGACTGATATGAATATTAGTTATATCTCTTGGTCCTGGCAATATGCAAATATTTGCTGAACTTTTACCTTTTTTTTTTTGCCTTAACCCCCTGTTAGTTTATGCTAATTGTCTGCTAGGTTAGAAAATTTTTAAGTCATTTCCCACCATATTTTTACTACATTATATTTTAAAAGTTTAGATGCTAAGTCCCTCAAAAGTCATAGTTGTTTGGGAACATTTGTTATAGGATCACTACGGAGTTTATATGATTTGAGTGTGCACCCTAAAGATTCATGTGCTCAAAGTGTGACTCCCAATGTTGTGTTACTGAGAGATCAGAGAACTTTTCAGAGATGGGGCCTCGTGGAAGCTGATTAGGTTATGGGAACATCACCTTCTGACAGGTTTCACCTGAAGAGTGGGTTGTTATAAACTGAGGCTGCTCCATGTGCTTGGCCCCTTCAGTACATACCCATTTTGCATGGCACTTCTTGGCCATGTTATAACAGCCTTGGAGGCCCTTGTCAGATGTTAGCACCACACTTTTTGGGCTTCTTAGCCATCAGAACTGTGAGCCAAATAATCCTCTCTCCTTATAAAATATCCAGCCTCACTTTTTTTTTTTTTTTTTTTTTTTTTTTTT
>PVIC010043707.1:0-15312 GCA_004025085.1 Thryonomys swinderianus
GGAATTTAATCCACTCGCTCAATTTTGGGTGGGAATGACCCCCACTGGTACTTCATTCCCAACAATTTTTCAGACAGACACCTACAATATGTATCACATTTTTACTGTCCTCCAAGACTGTTTATGCATAGAATTTCAACATGCCAACCTCACAGTAACACTCCACTGAACATTGCTGTGAAGAACACAGCTAAGTCTATTCTGATGTTAGAGAAAGCGTATATATCAAATTTGATGCAATCATAATATTAATTCCAAGTTGGGGGTTTTAAAGTAGATTTTTCTCGAGGTAGTTAACTTTCATTTTCTGAATTTCAGTATATTAATTATTGCCGAATGTTTTTAAAGAGAAGCGAGACTTCTAATTCATAATATACATAAATTCCTCCTTTAAATGTGAGGCATTTTAATATTTTCTCCATGCTTCTGGCCACGCTGTAATTTTCATTTCTTGATGATTTTAGACAAATGGAAAAGACAAGTTCAATAGTAACCTATGGCCCTGTAAAAAGCCCTGCAATGCTCTTAAAAGCAGAAAAACTAGTTCACAAAGTAGATAAGCACTAAACTAAGTGAAGGGGGGGAAGCTTGTAATATGTTATGACGATTGGCTCTTCCCCCCTATAATGGTCATAACTTCAGGCCTAAAATCAGACAATACATTTCTCATTATGCGTTTTTGCAGAAGCTCACAAAGGAGCAGTTTCAAGTCTGATTCTGGTAAACACATCTTTCAAAGCCTTCTGAAAGTTCTCCACTCTGATTAAAGAAAGGGGAGAAAAATCCTCACACTTTCATTTATTCCCCGCCAAGCTGATGATCTAAAGACATCAAGAGAAAAATTCCATTCAACGTACTGATAAGTGTCTCACTTGGAGAAATGTCATTTTGGGCCCCGTGGGACCCAGCGGACAGAAGTCCACCAGGGGCCACTAATTGTGCTCTATGTGGGCAAGGCAGACTCGAAACTGTTCTCTGACTTCTGTCGCACGAATGGCAGGCTGTGTTTGTGACTGAAAGCTTCAATTTAGCATTTATGGCTTCCTCCTTCACGTTCACAGAAGATCAGAATGAATGCGGGGGGAAAAAAAAGTGCTCTGGGTAATAAAGCAAGTGTATCTAATTAGCGTTAGCGCCCTGAGAGAGGGAAGCAGATCCCTGTACCCAGTTACTCCGCTCGCTGCTTTATTTCTGCCACTAAAAGAAGCGGCGCTGCAGTAAGTTCAGTTGAAAACTGCAACGTCTCCGTATATAGTGAACCTGCTTTAAAAAAGACTATGGGGCCTTAATTCGGAGCCCTCAACTAGTGCTTAGGGAGAAATGCTATTTACAGCACAATTCCTGCGGGAATCACAGCGAGAATGTCCCAGATGTCCTCGCGTGAGGGCACCTATTTGCTTAAGTGAAATGGTACTTGCATCAGAGTCAGACGTAGTTGGCATTAAATACCAACACGATGATGAGGCTTGCCTGCTCTTTCTCCTGACGGATGCTCTTGGGAGCCTGGAGTGTACTGCAGTCCGGAGCCCAAGCCAGCCTCTCACAACGCCGAGATAACAGTATGGATTAAGGAGAAATCCATGCCCCAGCCCTAGGCGAAGGCACACGCCCACACATGCACACAGATTCACCCGCTCTCGCTTGTGCTCGCTCACATGTAAGTTCAGATCGAAACGCAAGAACCACAATTTCAATTTTTGGCCTCTTCTGTTCACAGTCTATGGCAGTAGGTAAATAAATATGTGTCTTTCAAACCTTACAAACAGATCCAATTTAAAGGTTTTTAAAATTTTTGTCTTTTTTTTTTTTGGACCAGGATATTGAACTGAGGACCTTGTATTTCTGCTCGCTGCGGAGGCCCAGCACCACGGATCCACATCCTCAGCCCAGTCTGGATACTTTTAATAATCAGACAATGTATGATGGACATTGTGAAATTGAAAACATTCAAAGGGAAATGTGGTGGAGGGGTGAGTCACAAGGGGTAAAGAAAAAGTGTGATGGTAATAAAAAAGGGAAACAAAGCTTATGTATTTAGGGGGTGGGGGTTGTGGGGTGGGCAGGGGAATGGGAAAAAAATAAGAATTAAATTGTGTCATATACTGGTACAAATTCCCAATATTGAGCATGATCATGATGTGTATAGACAATATACCAATAAACAATAAACTAAAAAAAAATAATCAGACACACAAAGCTTGGTAGTATGACTGTCAAATAAGGACTTTCTCAACTACTTTAGAACCTCATCCTTTCAAGGACAAAATAAAAAGTGTTTCCAAAGGTCCTTTAAAAGCCAAGAAGCACATGTTCAGATAAACAGCAGCAGCCACGAGACTGTTTCTTTAAAAAAGCTCTTAGAGAGGCAGCCCCGAGTTAGGGGTGACACTGAGGCCAGGGGATGTCTACACGTCACTGCCTGTCTGCCCCAGAAGGTCAGTGACAGTCACACTTCCACAGTGTACCCCCGTTCGAACCAATAAACTCAGCCTCATCGTGAGACCCGCGGCCCTCCGAGGGGAGCCTTCAGCCCCTGTCCCACATCCCTTCCCTGCTCATATTCCGAAAAACCAACCATGGAGAAAGCAGCCTTCAGGGGCTGTGGCGGGAAAGGAGGGAAAAAGAGGGCAGAGGAAATAAGAGAAGGAATGAGTCCTTCCATCCGTTCGACTCTGTTTCTAACTGAGATGCCTACCTCTTTCTGGGAAATCACATCATTTCTCCCAAGGCTCACGCCCCTTTTCTTTCTTTCTCTCTTTCAGCACAGAACTCTGTGTTACATTTCCTCTGCAGTAGAAGAGATCCAACTTTGCGAGTTGAAAGCAAGGGCAGAAAAGCCATCGTAAGTGTTTTAGTAATTAAACGAATATGCATAATGAACCATATGCCCAAAGGGCCTGTTCTTCATGTGGGCCAGATTTTTGTTTGAATTTTTAATTTTTATATACAGATGAAACATGCAGTGTAATCTACCAGCAGTGTGAGATAACACACAATGAGAGAAAGTGCTAGGGACAGTCCACACGCAAGCAGGGACGGGAGATCCTAGAAAAGGCCTCTTCTGAAGATTTCGATTCAAATGTGCTTTTCCCCCTGCAGCAATGGTTACCGTCATCTGTTCAGAGTCTTCAAGAGACACATATAACGAATACACTGACAGCTTTATACGGGGCGAGTAAAATACAGTGCTGTCAGCCGAAAAGTGTGAAAGTCCCATGGGACAAACAAGGATTTCTTAAAAAAAAAAAAAAAAAATCCTTCTACACCCATCAGTCAGACTACCATCTCGAATTACAGGGAATCCTCCCAGGTCTCTTTCGGAAGCTACATAAATATTATACTGCAGGCTCTAAGCCATGGATACAGTATGTATTCGCATTTGGCATGGATCTGACAAGGATTCTGACCTCTCGATGTGCAACTGTACCTACTGGGGAGAGAAAGCTAAGGCTGGAGAGCCGGTGCGCCCTTCCCCACTGCTGCAGCCACACAGACTGTGAATTTAATGATTTCATTATTCCGAGAAGAGAGTCCCCAATCTTCTCAAACTGCCATCGTGTGAGAATTGGTAGAACCTTCTTTTAGCTAGCGTCATCTGGAAAACACTGAGATAGGATCAAAGCAACTTAAAAGACAAAATCGGATAAAACTGCTACATCATCTGGTTGACCCCCAAGATTAGACTGTGTACCCTCAACCAGAGAGAGGGGACTTTTAAAACCAGGCTTGTATATTATCTGAACCTTTCGAGGAAGGATGAAGTTACCAGGTGCTACGCGTGGAGGGGTCTTGTTCACAGCTAATTCAGGGTAAGCATTTCGGAGCAGAATGAGTGTGTGTGAGCGTGAGCATGTGTGTGTGGGTGGCAGAGGCCTCACAGAGGAAATGCTAAAGTTCACTACTCTCCACATGTTTCGCTGAAATAACCCCAATATAAAATGTCACGGTGCGCTCACCGAGGCACTGAGCAAAGATTATGGAAACCTACCTATCTGATCGAACGTCAAAGCCAAGCCCTCACCCCTTCCCAGCCCTGCCTTTGAGCATGAAGGTGTTCATTTTCACGAGGTAAACACCAGAAATGGAATGCAGAGCATTTAAAGAGCAAGTCATAATGGAGCTGTAAATAACATCTCTCCTTGCTTCCGCTCCTAATTCAGTGTATGCCTTTGACACCGGCTTGGATACTTGATCTAGCGCTCTCCCTGGAAAGACAGATAAACTTCAACTGCAGGCAGAAGAAAAAGTTGACAAGCACCATCACCTTCGCAGACTGTTTAAATCCTTTAAGGAAGTGCCTGAGCAATTAGAGAGAGAGTGTAATCTTTGCAGAGTGCATTAACACTCTCCGACCTTGCAGACAATAGATCAGACCTCAGACGCACAATGCTTCCCTAAGGCTTTTCAGCCAGTGTATTTGATCTCCTAGTCACCCGGCCTGTGTTCCGGTAGGTATCATCCACGTGGAGGCTGAGGCATTATTCATGAGCACTCTGTCCACTGGCGGGGGCTGGACTGCAACCAAGTAAAAAGCTGGACGCCACCATAATCCTCAGCAGGATTTTTCCTTCGTCTCTCTCTCACACACACACACACACACATACACACGCGCGCGCGCACACACACACACATGCACACACACACGTACAAAATCTTATTTTTTTCAAGCTACAAAGCCTATTCTGTCAAAGTGAATTAGTTACATTAATATTCATAGGTCATTTGACGATCATAGGGTATGGGTCGGGTCAGCTCCCAAAACATGTTATGCTTTTTGCTCATAAAATTAACTTCATAATAGATTCATTGAGAAGAGCCCTAGCATGTGATAAACAAGGCTATTACATACAAAAGAAAGCAAAAAGGGGGAATCAAATAAAATCCTTCCACTGCAAGCTTTTAAATCATCTATCCTGCAGATTTCTCTGCAGGACAACTGGTCAGGCAATAACCTATTTCCTGATGAACACATCCTGTTCCAACTGCTAATCTCACAGTGGAGACTTGGCTTTTACCATTTATTATAAACATTTTCAAGAACTGCTTACCACGATATTTTTTTTTTAATGGACTGGATTTTGGTCAGCTGCTAACAGAGCCGAGAACTGAATATTCTTTACATGAAGGGCTGCAAAATAGGTTTTTGGAGGGACTGAGTAACCGTCCACACTTCTCCCTCCTGACAATTGGAAGAGCAACTGAAACAGAATATAAGGAGGCCTAAAGTTATTTTCTTTTTTATCCTTTCTCTTCTCCCTCTTGTCTATTGTAAGAAATGTCTACATCCAATGCGATGCCATGTAAGATCTTATTGGCTTTAAACTTTACCATAAGATTTAGGGAAATGTTCAGAAGCAAAACAAAGACTTAAATTCTGTAATTGTCCAAGACCATTACAGTTGCTAAGGATGACACTCAACAGCTAAAGCCTAAAGCATTTAAACAAGAACAATTACATTTTCTTACAATCAAGGCAGTTCCCCTTGGAAAATACACACTGCAAGGTTTTTTAAAATGGAACTAAAAAGAAAATAGGAGAGCCAAAATTAGCTTTATGCCTAAGCAAATCACTCTTGAGTTAGCATTTTCAAACTCAAACTTTTAAAAAATGGCAAATGGATATATATGTATATGTGTGTGTATTTACAAAAATACAACTTAAGAACTTCTGAATCTTAACTAGCAGTAAGGAGCAAACTCCCAATGATTTAATGCTTTAACTTTGCTTTTACTCTCCCTAATATCCAAAATAAAATAGCTAAAAGAATTGAAAACATGGTATCATATCCACTATGGGTTTTATGTTTCAAAAGAGATTATTTATGCTTTGCTTCTATCCCTGAGTAATATCTTTCAAGGGATTTGTGACTCTGAGCACATTAAAACTAAACTAATGTCTCTTGAAATAACTGCGTTTACTACAGTGATTTGAAGTTATGTCTTTGGATAAATATTGGCACAACATTTTGTCTAAACAACCATAGGAACCCACCAAAGTTAGACCTACCCAAAGAAATATGCAGCTAACTTTAGCTTCAAGGTGAGTGAAAATAAAACACAATAAAAAAGGTTTAAAAGTACAAATTGTCAAATATAGTCATTGTCCTATTCTGAAATTTTTCTTCTACATGAAGATGAACATACTACAGAATATGTGAGAAATTACAAAAACAAAACAGAAAATTACACAACATGGAAATTAATTTCTTTACTAATGCAATAATTTATACTTGTAAGTTATTATATCAAATTAAAATTAAATTGCTGAAATTAAAATCAAGCAGTCCATAGAAATTTACCACGGGAATTTTACCATTTATGAGTTTCTATCGCCCCCTGCAGGACTATCTTCAACAAAAGCAAGCCTTCATCAAACTTACTTGTTTTTCCTATTTTTATTTTTCATTTTCTCCTTCCAGTTTTTTTGAGGGCGTTAAATTTCCTGGAAATCTATTAGAGTTTTGAAAACATGTACATTTTAAAGAGTCTTATTAACTTTACCGGAAGAAATACAGTTAATGAGGACACAAGTAGCCAAATTTTCAATAGCTGAACCGACAGGGCACTTCATAGTTCACTCAATAGTATTTAGAGAGGAAAAATTAGTACACAGACATTTACTTTAAATTTTTTATGGATTTCATTTGTTTCCAAGCAAAAATATTTGTTACTATAGTTTGCAAAATGTTTACAACTGCTGTACCTAGATTAGCACAGTTGAAAAAGGACTATTATTAACAAGTGTATACTTAATGTTCTGTTTCTCTGTACAAAGAAAAAATTCAAAATTATTTCACAAAAATATTATAGTCCTATAAAGAGCACATTTTATAGCAGAAGTAAAAAACTGATTCAAACCTCTAAATCATAGATTTACATCATCTCTGAACCTGTTGTAATTACTGTCATCCTTGTCAGCATCAAAACATCTTGATGCAGAAAATTAATTTGCCCAGAGAAGGGTCAGCCAAGTGGACATTCACTGATAGTAAGATTTAGGGCCTTCGATGGTTTATTATCTACCTGAGAACAACTGCACAGACTACTATCCTAATGTAAGACTTGAGTCAGTGGATGCTGATGTAGATGTACTTCATATTCAGGCACTAAAACTATATTTGCAAATGTTCTGACCTTAAAGCCCTGTTTCTTTCCCTCTAGTTGGACACAGCAAGCCCCCAACATCCCCTGGCTCCATCTTCTCTAGATGACAACAGCAACGATGAGGACCTCCCTTCACATCAAGTGTCCCCAAAGTACATTTCTTTTCTCCTTTCTTTCCCTTGGACAAATGAACATCCTTGACAGTAATCCAAAATAGAAACTTTCAAAATCTTGGGCAGAAATAACAAAGTCATTTTAAAAACTGGAAAAATATATATATATATTTAATATATGTAAATATATATAAATATATATAGATCTGTGTGTGTGTGTGTGTGTGTATATATATATATATATATATATATATATATATATATATATATATACAGAGAGAGAGATAGAGAGAGTTTATATTATAAGAGAACCCTAGGGAGATTAAAACAATCAGTAAATACTGCACAAAAACACTGCTTAGATGATTATACCCTGAACGTGATTTTGATTTGTCTTTCTATACTTTGGGAAGGGCATAAGTGAGATCAGTCTTCTAAGGCCAATGACAATCGTCCCCACAAATATATCTGATAATTGAAAAGACAATGACACGTACTTAAGATAGAGGGAGATGTAACAAAGCACATCTTTTCAAATCATAAATCAAATGGCAGAAGTACAGTATGCTGTAGTAAACCCTAACCAGACCGCAACAAAGGTTTCTCTTCATAAACATCAGATCAGGCAGCTCGAATGATTACGGGGCTCTCTTGTAACTGTCACCTGTGGTGGGTCTAATTACAGGCTACCCAGGCAAGCACGCCCACATCACACGGCAATAAAAGGGCCCTGCGCTTGCCAAGCCCAGCCAGACAATGAGAGCACACGCCACCTGATGTGGAGCCCCAAAAGATCAGCCAGGGAGACTAATAAAGATGACAGCTTGGAAACAAATAACAAAGCTTAGAGTGAAAAAAAATGCAATATCAAATTAGCCAGAAATATAAGTGCCGGGCCTGGTTCTTCAACAGGTCAAAACCTGCACAGGGAATGGTTAGAATTGTTTCCACACATGCGGGGGCTCTCTCTTTATTTCTAAACATTCTCATGCATTTGTGCATTCCCCAAAATGTTCACACAGCCAGGTGTCACACTGAAAAACAGATGGGCGGGAAACGAGAACGTAAGATACTCCCAGTTCAGGAACTGTTGATCTCTAAACCTCGTCTGCTCACTTCCTCCTCTTCCAGTTCTCCCATCGCCTTTTGGTCATGTTGCTGCTGCTTAGCAATGGCCCGGTGGCCCAGGTCATAAAAGAGCCAAGGTAATGAATAGTAGACAAGATAATGATGAAGTGATTCGATGGTCTTTGGACTGATGGGGCGCAAAGGCTGTTGGGACTAGAGCAGGATTTTCAACAGACAGAAAGTGTCTGACGTGCATTACTTTTAGCTTTCTTCCAAGCAGCACTGATTAGATGCCTGCTGTGTACACCACACTGTCTGGATTTAATCCTCAACTTCTGCCATTCTGTAGCTTCTTGGGTGCCATTCCAACCCTTCCACCATGTGGCTCTATTACACAGGATAACTCTGTAACATGTGGCATTAACCTGAAGCACTAGGTCAGAGAGGAAGCCCTTCCTATTTAGGGATATAATTTAAAACACTGCGAGGCCACAGTAAGGGAGCTACCCCATTCCTGCAGGTGGGACTCCATGCTTTGGGATGGGCTGGTCGAACACGCACTCATCAGTCCAGAAACAGCTGGTTTTTATTAGGGTTTGGATTGTGAATGTCACCCAAAGGCTTATGTGGTGAAAGCTGGCTCCTTCGATGATCACTTGGGGAACTCCCAGAGGTGGTGTCTAGTTGGAGAAAATATGTCTCTAAAGAGTAAAACTGGTCCCCGGACCTCCCCCTCCCACCCGCTGCTTTCCAGGTGCCTTGTAAGTAGTCAGTTTTCTCTTCACTACGTCCCTGCTCCTGTGATGTTACTGTGTCAGCTCAGGCTTAAAGCAATGGAGCAAAGAAACCAAGCTCTGGAACGGGGAGCTGGAGTCAGTCTCTCTCCTCCTTTGAAGTTATCGGCCTTGTGTATTGTGCCAGAGCTAAACTGCTCCCGAATCATCATCACAGCATTTAATACCTTAGGTTGCATCTTCACCTTGGCATTCAACAGGTCCTCCAATAGTCTTTGTATAACACATCCTGGACTCTGTGTGTGTGTGTGTGTGTGTGTGTGTGTGTGTGTACGCGCGCGCGCACGCGCGCGCGCAATGAGGCTTTTCCCTGAATCAGAATATCGCCATCTCCCACTGTTAGTTATATCAATACTGATAGCTCACATCACACTTTTTAATATATCTATGCTTATTTTCTAGTTTGAGCCCCAAAGGCAAAACTTGTGATACGACCTCATCATGTAAAGACCGACTTTTGTTTATAAATGTATGAAGAGAAGTGGAAGGAAGTTTAAAAAAAATGGGGCAAATAAGTGAGGAAGGTATTGAAGAGAGGCTGGATGGCATAAGGAAGAGAAAGTGTTGGCAAGAGGGTGGGATAGCAGAAAACAGGGAAGGGAGCCAGGAGGGCCGATGACTGCTTAGTAGGCAAATCTCACTTCTGCAACTCTGCCTGCCAGTGTATGAGACACCCCAGCAGTGGTGGCCAACCGGTGGCCTCCAGGCTGTGCCCCACCAGCTGTTTGTAACACTGAGCATTCCAAAAGGTTCTAGACCATCAACGGTTGTGGAAAAGGGAGGTGGAAGAGAAACAACATTAAAGATGTTCCAGTGCTAGCTGTATTAGCAAGTAACAAGCCTTCTAAAGTCTTTCCAGTGTCAAAAATTGAAGATCCTGAAATGAGAATGACATTCAAGTCCACAGGATGTCCCTGGAAAGTACACTAAACTAGACTGAATACATTGGATTCACCAAAAACCAACAATTCAAAGTCGGAAGCCTAGAGAAAGTATTTTCAAAATGCCCTCTGCTTTGTGAGTGGTTCTGCGTGCGCTTGAGCTTGTATGTTGGAAGTGTTGGTCCCATTGCTACTGTTGTTGTTTCTAAGTACAAAGCAAAATGTGTAACTAAGTGTCCTTCCTAAAACAAAGCGCAGAAGAGGCCTGTGGTGGTGACAGGAGCCTGACAGAGGGGGTGGCCCGTAACAACACAGGCTAGTTAACAATTTGCTTATTTAACATAGTTTTGTGAGCAGAGCAATATTTACTGCTATAGGATTAACATAACAAAAGTTTCATGTTTATTTTTCAAAGTTGAGATGCTCCAAAATACCAAGTGACTTAAATCAGTGTATGTATGCTTCCATCTGAAAGTACAATTCAATTATAAGGCTGAAAATAAAAACATGAAGCTATGCTAAAATAGTTAATAGTGTCCTTTTACATCTTCAACAGATAATCTTTTAATGCAATTACTATAATTTTATTAAATGGCATAATTAGTTAATGCCTGAGAAGTTGTCAATAGAAGCTGCAATTATGTTGTAAAAATTATAATCACAATGTGCAATGATGGATTGTTCTTATTAAAAATGCTAGAAACCTTAAAATATTTTAAAGTACACTATGTAGTCTTCCATGAAAAGGAAGATGTAGGAAATCATCTTATAAATGTTAAAGCCAATAACAGGATTCCAAAAAGCTTAACTATTTTATATCATGCATATACATTTTTACATAGCATAGATTGTGATATGTGCATATATGAAGATACTAAAAGATATCTAAAAGTGCTCCCTTCATATAAAGTGGTTATGACTACTGTGAAATTTGTCTTTATAGAAATACTATTCATCTTTGAGTTCCACCAGCACTAATACCTCCCAAATGAACTGTGAACCTGCTTTGTGTGTGCAGTAGTGATTTCTACCACATGTAGAGAAAGGCCCTGAAAAGGTCTGATCAAATGCAGGCACAGTGAGTTGTAAATAGATTGGTGGTAGAATTCTTATAAAAGTACACATTTTAGACCCGGTTAACACATAAACATCAAAAGCACCCAAAAGACATTTGACTAGCATAATCTGAAGAATCCAGTCTCAAAACAAAACTGCAGTTTCATTTGTCAATTTTAACACAGCAAAGTGAATCCGAATGTTCTTTAGACTACAGGGGTGACCTCCGATTTTTATTAAATGCTTTTCATGAATGTTCCATAGGGCAACTTCTCCTATCTTCATTGCGCTCTGCTTCTAAGGGTATGTTTGCATATGTGCGTGTGTGCCAACACGTGTGCACACACACACAAATACACATGCATGCTCACCGGCTGTATGTTAGAAGGGTTGGTTTCATGATTACTGTTATTTTTAACTTCAAAGTTAAATTATTCTACTGGTGAATATTCTAGGTCTCTAAAGCTAAGAATTCTACAAATGTTAAGTATGGGATATCGTTAACAAAGTGGTGAGTTTTATTTTTTGTTCTTTTTTTTTTTTTTTTTTTTTTGAGACAGGGTCTCGCTTTGTAGTTTAGGCTGGCTCTGAGCTCAATATGTAGCCCAGGCAAGCTTCGAACTCAGCAATCCTCCTGTCTCTGCCTCCCGAGGGGAGATTGAATTTACCGGGGATTGAACTCAGGACCTTGCGCTTGTGAGGCAGGCGCCGGAACCACTGAGCTAACCCTCCGGCCCGGTGAGTTTTATTTTTAACCATATTTGAGGGAGGTTGATTGAAGTCTTAAATTATATATCATATGCAGACCCTGCCCATTATGGAGAACAGAGTCATTTTCCTACACTAAACAATTACAGAAAAAGTCACGGATGCTAAAGTCAGTTTTATGAGGATGTCCATTTATATGTGGTAAGTTTATATTACTTTCTAACATCAAAACATCCTGTAGCCGGGCGTGGTGGCTCACACCTGTAATCCCAGCACTTGGGAGGAAGAGACAGGAGGGTTGCTGAGTTTGAGATTTGCCTGGGCTACATAGTGAGCTCAGGGCCAGCCTGAACTACAAAGCGAGACCCTGTCTCAAAAAAAAAAAATAATAAACCAAGGAATTCCTCAATGCTCCACTATACTTGCCTGCCTAGATGTAACAGGTGTGTACCTGAGAGACTGGTGGGGAAACAGAACTGGATAAATGCATTCCTATCTTTCAAAGCATCAGGAGACCCTTGCTATTCAAAATAACCTTCTCATGATGCCATCTGTCATGTGAACACTACTTTAACATGTGAAAATGTATTACTACCATAACATGGGTGAAGATATTTTTATAGAAAAATTTAGGGTTTATAACATGAATATATATATCAACAAAAATTAAAAGTAAGGAAAAGAATCATGGTTGGCTCTACATTAAAAAATATCACAATACAAAATTCTCTTTGGGGAACAAATAAACACTTTAAATCATGTAACTGCACTGAGATTCTAAGGTTTTACAACAGAGCTCTTAAGTAACCAGAAATGTGTACCTGTCTCTTTGATTACTGTTGTGTTAAGGTATTTTGGGGGACCAATAGGTGTTCTCTATTCTACCCCTATTCTTTATCTTGAACGACTTGGCAAATGGTACAGAAATCTGAAATAGACTCCATTCATCGTCCCTCCAAGTCACTGTACTCAGCCATCATTTTTCCCTTAAACATTCTTCTTGCATTTTGTTTTGTTTTGTTGAGACAGGGTCTCACTTTGTAGTTCAGGCTGACCCTGAACTCACTATGTAGCCCAGGCAAGCCTGAAACTCACAGCAGTCTTCCTGCCTCTGCCTCCGGAGTGCAGAGATTACAGGCGTGAGCCATCATGCCCGGCACTGTGGTATGTGGTACCAGGGATCAAGCTCAGGACCTTGAGCTTGCCGGGCAGATGCCAGAACCACCAAGTTAAATTCCCGACCCTTACATACTCTTCTATATCACTTAAATATTCCTAAGAAGTAGAAGATTCCAATTTGGGTATTATTCTAGCATCAGACAACAGGATTTTCTAGATAATCAAGCTGGATTCCATGGATGTCAGATGCGTGTAACGCCAGGGTACGGGCTATTTCCTGGAATATTACAGATATTTCTGCCTTCTGCTTCTTTGATTTTATCTATGTCACATGTGAATACAGTGACTGCAACTGGGAATTATTCCCACTATATTACAAAGGTTTCTATTCTCAAAAGCACCCCGGAATAGGCATAACTTCCATGCATATCATCCACATATGTACCTGAAATAATCAGCATGGTTGCTCCTAGGGTCAGAATCCAACTAGAGGACCCCTAGACTTGCATCCTATGCCTTGGTGACAGGAAGTAAAGCTTGATAATTGGGCATATGGCTCCTCAAGCCGGGTGACTTAGGCTTCAGTCTTAGCTCTGTCCCTTCAAAGCATATGAGCTATGAATTTACTTAATCTATATAGGCTCTTTTTTCTCATCTGTTAAAAGAAGATAGCAATTAGCATCTAAATCAGCTGATTACTGTGAGCATAAAATGGGTTAACATTTGTAAAAAGGCTTGGGAAAATGTCTGATACAATGAAATAGCATGAACCATGAATACTGTTAAGAGTTCAAAGTGCATAGGAATAACCCCACATTTGTACAGAAAATGTCTATTTGTTTATAAATCTAGCCCTATGGAAATATATACTCTTACTTCTAGGCAGGATATTCTAGTTACATTTGCTCTCTGTTAATAAAATTGGCATATTAATTTGTCTTTCATCTGGAAAGTTAACATGCAGTTTTTTTTTTTACCATCTTTATTTATTGAGACAGGGTCTCGCTTTGTAGTTCAGGGTGGCACAAGAGAAAAACAGATATTCATAATTTAGCACATATAATTAAGTTTAATAAAGCCAATACGCCAAAATATGTGGAAGGCTTATAGGAAGTAGAATTGCAAAATTTAGAAAATATTCATCATCACAAAATAATTGAGCCTGTGGAAACAGGATTTGGCACATACTGACCACCTCAGAAGTCCCACTTAATTCTTACAGTAACATTGAATTCAACAATCTGCAGCAACATTACTGTGGTTGGAGCTGGTGATGAATTCAAAGCAACTTTCTCTCTCACTCTTAACAATACAGTCATTCATGTAGGTGTTGATGAGAAAAATCTGATGGTGGAGAGGGTTTATGCCTGGTGGTCTAAGGAGCTTCATTCCCCCATGTCTGTTCATCTACTTTGGACTGGATCTCCGTGGCCCTCAGTCCCACCACTCTTCCTGATTAGCAGCTTTCCATAAGATATGAGTTACATATATGCATGTCCATAGAAATCCCCTGAAAATGTGTTGTTTGCCTTCATCAGCTCTGAAAACTAACAGCTAAACACACTGTCAAATGTACATGTTTTGTATCATCTGGAAACAGAGACTAGAACGTGGAGATTAATTTATGTTTTCACACTAACTAAGGTGAAACATACCCTTCCATTCCATCCTCAGTGTGAGGCCCCAGCATCACTTCCAGTACCTCCGGGAGCCTCACATACACAGCTGGGCCACAACAGTCCCTCTCACTCGCGCACGGTAAACGCCATGACCATCACTTACACTAATTTCCAACACAGGATAAACCTTTACTTGAAGAGTGCCCATTTCATAAATCCTTGGTTTAAAAACTATACTTCATTGTGAAATAGAAAAGATTCAAAGGGAAATGGGGCCTAGGACTAAGTCCCAAGGGAAGAGAAAAATGTGATGGCTAAGAGAAAGAAAGAAAGAAAGAAAGAAAGAAAGAAAGAAAGAAAGAAAGAAAGAAAGAAAGAAAGAAAGAAAGAAAGAAAGAAAGAAAGAAAGAAAGAAAGAAAGAAAGAAAGAAAGAAAACAAAGCTTATGTAGGTAATGGGAAAAATGAGAATTCAGTTGTCACATACTGGTACAAATTATAAATGTTGGGTGTGATCATGATGTACATATGAAATGTACCAATAAAGATTAAAAAAATACTTCTGACTACCACAAAACTGCTCTGCTCTAGAATACCCAGGAATAAAGGCCAGAAAGAGTGTCCTGTCCTCGGCTGGTGACCGTAGAACTCAGGCAGCGTGGACCAGGCTGGCAGAGTGCGGTCAGAGTGGGCCAGGTAGGCAATGCTCAGCTTCACTTCCCAGCCTTTCTGCTTCTTTCTAGCTCAGGGCATCTGAGGACACAGTACACGCCAGATGATAACCACAGTGACGACCACAGACTCTGACTGTGACACTCCCACCAGCGGCAGCCCAGATGTGTGTGCCAGCT
>PVIC010043708.1:0-15323 GCA_004025085.1 Thryonomys swinderianus
AGCACACAGTCCTGCAGTTAGAGAGAGACAGGAACACTTGGCTCCTTTGTGATCGCTGAACAATGGGTTCAGTTGTGTTATGTATTACTCGTACTGCAAGACATGGCTTGTTTCTCAAGTTAAAGTTTGTTAGAATGTTTGCTCACTGTGTGAAACACTGACAAACAAATTACGCCCAATCCGAGTTTTTTCCACACTTACACATCAACACGCCAGGTGTCAGAATGATGAGGTGCCTTAATTATATCAGACCGACCTGAAGAAATATCTAATTTTTGGTGAAATGGAATGCAGGAATGCAAAGATATCAGAGATAAATTTATGATTGTAGAATCTTCTAAATAAATAAGACTTCTCAAATGATATTCCATTAGAAGTTTACTAATATTCAGTTTAAAAATTTTAAAGATCGTTCAAACGATACAGGAGCGATTATGTATGTAGTCCATAATCTTGAGAAACCCATAGTAGCTCAGAACAGTTGGAAGAGATGCATAAGATAAGTGTCGTTTGGGCAAGTTGCATAATTTGTGCAGAAAAATGCAAAATGAAAATGTGGGGCCTTTCTTGGGCGCGTCTGGGGAACATGTATAATCAGCTGTCCAATCGGAGCCTGCTCTTCCTTACAGGCTTTGAAACTTCCTGGCAGCAAAGACAGTTTGAGTGAGGGCACTTGGTACCTGCACTGTGATTGGTGGTTGCAAACTTCCCTCCAAACAAATCACCCCTCGGGGAGTAGTGCCGCCCAGACAGAAGGGATGGTAGGTGCTTGTGCCCCTTGGAATGCCATGGGCCATACGATGCTGCCTCATCTTCCCTACAGTCCTTGTTCCCACACCCAGAACAGCATCCAGAGCAACTGTCCAGGCCTCTGGCACATGCTCCATTGTCCCACAGCATTCACTTACTGAACAAAAACTCAGGAAAAAAAAAAAAAAAAAAAAGGAATTCAGCAATTGCAGAACTTTAAACTACTCTGGTTCTATGCCTAGGAAAGTCAACCTGGGAATAGCGAAATATTAAATTTATTGATGAGAAATAAAAGGCTACTTGTATTTTCATGCTAATGTGGGTGGATTTTACTTTATAGGTAAATGGTGGATATTAATGGGCATCTATAAATATATATAAAATTCATGAATACTGTGTTTGTTTCAAGCTTGAATTTTTATGACTGAATGAAACAATCACTATTTTACACTACAATTTTATTGAGTCATATTAGAAGTAACTGATGATTTTGTTTCAAATTTATAAAAGGCGAGATCACTGAAGCTGTATTAGGGGAGGTTTTTTGGTTTAATAATAAAAGCAGAAGATGAATACTGTGAAAATGTAAAATCTCAATATCAGCATCTTTAATAAATTGATGTTGATATAGAGATTATATTTAAAGCCTATCTGTTACAAATGTTTGCACAACTACTCTGTTGGAAACCAACAGTCTGCCTCAAACCACAAGATGCTTTTCTGTCTGATCAGAAAGTATCTCCTAGAAGGGGGAAACTTACGCTTTAGAAGAATTTTATAAAATCAAGGTCAGGATATCACCAAACATCTTGATAAAGACTTTGGGGAGCTAATAAACTATTCCAAAATTACGCCTGAAAACACATATATTACACTCAAATTCAACATCCACATTGAGCTAGACACCGAGGCTTTCTAGAATTTAAATCCTTTCTGCAAACATGGTTACAGAGAGCTTTTACAGACTTATTGTCACAATATTTAGAAAACACTCCTGAGCAGATTTTTCCCGTAGAATTTCAAGCTTAATTTAACTCACCCCATGAACAAAGTAGAACAATATCATTTGCAATTGGAAAACACAGAAGCGAGTCAACATTGTGCTCCAGGAACATGAGTTTATCCAGGGAGGTTGTCTTCCGGCTCCGCAGCCCGTTCACGCAGCTCCGAAGGGGCAGCACAGTGACCCGGATGACCACGTCTCGCTCTCTCCTGCGCTACTTCCGACGCCCAGGAAACTTCCACAAAGTTACCGGAAGCTTTTCATCCTGGGCTTCCCTGCTTACTCAATTGTCAGCATATTGAACTTTGTCTCTAAATAGTCTGTGTTGTCAAATTCGTGTACTTTTATTAGAATCTTCTTGAGGAAACATTTTAAAACATGAGATCAAGAACAGAAATACTGTTTTGCAGAACTAACCAATTTCTTTTGTGATTTTTCTTCCGTGAAAAGTTTCAAAGGCCACGGTATCAGCCTCTAAATGATAAAGGCAGATACTTGTTTCTTAGTTCTTTTAAAACAAAGAAGTTATGCGTTTTACATTATTATACTTTTTTCCCCATTATCACAGATTTTACTGATCTCATGATCAAAACTGGCAACCTGCTCCATACTTCATTTGAATCGAACCCATTCTTCTGACCAGTGTTAACCTGTAGATTACAGCAAGTGTAAGACTCTGTGGCTTCCAAAGCTGCTCTCCACAAATTCTTGTGGCTTCTCTTTCATTGTTTCTGGAGTGCCTGTGGTCACCTGTGAGATCCCGTTGAGACTATGTTGTAAGGAAGCCCAGACAGCAACGTGGGAAATGGTTACAAGCCAGAGAATCAAGGTGTCTGCACCGACAGCCATGGCTTCTATTCTTCCCCCACTCCCAGCAAAATGAAATCTCACTGACAGTCTCAGACAAGACCAAGAAAGGCCTGTCCAGCCTTCTGACATAGTCATTTGAAATAACGTATCATGAGTGTTTTGAGCCACTAAATTCAGGGTGTCGCCCCACATGCAGTCAGTAGCGTACACCTACCAAATCTCAGCTTCCTCAGTTCTTGATCTTCTCTTAAAAATAGTGTGAAAGTTGCCAAAATTGTTGTGACTGGCACTTATGTTTAGTAAACACACTCTATTTCTTTGAATGTGGGCTTTTAAATTTTTACCTAAAATATCCCTGTGTCTCTTGTTAAAATGTCCTGCAAGTTCTTTTACTTTGCTGGAAGTTAAGTAGCCTAATGTCCATCTTGTGAGCAGATTAAGTCATTGGGTCCTATCTCTGCTTCTGGGAGATTCCTAAGTCATCTGCATTTTGGTTCCCTTAGCAAGCAAGCTCCAAGAATAACCTGGGGCATCAGGACTATGTGTTGGTAAATGCAGTCAAAGGAGATACTGATTAGCAGGGAGACCAAGGAATTAGGAGATGCAGTGGTGGTGGCAGGGCTCTAGTTTTCTCTGACCTCCAAAGAACAGTTACTATTATTCAGGTGTGAAAGGGAAGCATATTCCTTATGTGTTCTACTATTATAGGTGGAAAAGCTAGCTAGACAGGTGGTAGGCAGGTAGATGGGACTGGCCCTTGGAAGCAGCCAATTTGGAGGTTAGCATTGCCAAAAACAAAAACTATCCCACCCAGGTAGGACAAATAGCTGTGATTGATATTCCAAATAGGCAGCTGCCAGATATTCTAAAGAGGTTGCCAACCTCCTGGGGTGGAGGGCTGAGACTCTGACCCACCTGTCAGGGGAAAAGAGTCTAAGTCAAAATTCCTGTTCAATTGTTATGTGACTTGATTTCTCATTGTTTCCCATCTAATCAGTGTTACCTGAGCAACTGTACTTGTAGTACTCTTATTGGTTGGCCATGGTTTTGTCTATTGCATGGGGTTTCTCATTGTACCAATGTTACCTAAGCTACGGTCCTTGCAATGTTACTGGTTGACTGTAATTTTGTCCCTCTTTGGACCCGCCTCACCTCAAGGCTCTGTTTCATAAATACCCCCTAAAATAAGCCATTCTGGGCAACCAACTTTTCAGTGTTCCCCCTTCTGCCTTTCTTAGGCAGAAGCTTTCTTTCTCAATAAAATTTTCTTATTCAAACCTCTGTTGTTCCTAGAATTCATTCTTCGATTTTGAGAGAACATGAACTCGCGTTTCAGGTGGGGAGTTGGCCCTGCTCTCCTGCGTCCCTACCAGGGAGTTGATGACCTGGGGGAAGTACAGCTCATCCCAGTTCCTGAGTCTAGATTTAGACGGTCCAAATCCAGCTCGTCTCCCCCTCGCCTGGATTAGCAGTACATGTGGAGGAGAGTGGAAACAATCCCCCTGAAGCCTCCACGTTGGCCCAGTCCAGTTGTCCAGAGCACATCTGCCATGACCGCTCTGGATGAAAGACTCATGCGCTAAGCTTACAGCTGGCTGTGTCCCTCCAACTTGTTTGATTTTGTTTCTGACGATAATTTTAATCTCAAGTTTATCTCTTTTTCTAAAGCAGTATGTAATTTATAGTTACCAAGCGTTATTCCATCCTTATTTCAGTCTTCTGTGAATTCATTAAATACATTACAAGTCTCCAGATAGACTCTTCAAGTAATTTTTTTCAGTAAAATTTAATCTGTGTGTGTGATTTTTCAGATTTATTGTGAAAGATACAAGCCAACTTGCATACTTTAGGGGACTCATCACATGGAAGTAGCTGTATGCCAGGGGTAAATATCCTTGTTTACTGACTACAGCAGCATTGAGATCAGTCCTGGAACACCCGGATGCCAGATCCTTGATATGTGTGTGTGTGTGTGTATGGCCAGGTCCTTGATATATATAAATGTATGTATATAAATATATAAAATAAAAATATAAATATATATAAATATATAATATATTGATATATCATATATATTGATATGATATAATATATATACATACATATACACACATAAATAAATAAATAAATGTGTGTGTGTATATATATATATACATATACATATATATATACATATATATATATATGGTCAGCACAGAAAATTGTGGCAGCATCATGATTGACCTCAGAAAAAATTTGCTGCTGATTAATATTATCAACCTTCAGGAAAATTCAGGCTTCTTTAGGAGAATAGACTTAATGTCTGGTCTGCGTAGAGCAGGGAAGGTTATCTGATCAAAAATATACTAAGGAAATCTTGATACATGTGGAGACTACATCACATAGTCATTGTGAATCAGTAATACCCATCTCTAAGGTGTATTTTACAAAATTAAGATCACTTACAACAGAGGGTTAAAAAGAGTTGGTTTTTCTCTATATGTCTCTAAAGGTTAGTTAATGAATAAAAAGAGGCAAGGCCTCAAAATTGGATTTAGGAAAGTAAATAAAGAAATGACCTAGCAATCTGGAACTATTCTTTCTCCTTGATTTTCTTGGTTTAATTTGGTTGTAACAAATAAAACTTTTTTAAGAGAAAAGAAAGAAAGAAAGAAAGAAAGAAAGAAAGAAAGAAAGAAAGAAAGAAAGAGAAAGAAAGAGAGAGAAAGAAAAAAGAAAGGAAAGAAAAAGAAAAAAGGAAGAAAGAAAGAAAGAAAGAAAGAAAGAAAGAAAGAAAGAAAGAAAGAAAGAAAGAAAGAAAGAAAGAAAGAAAGAAGCAAGGAAGGAAGGAAAGAAAGTTTTCAGAGTAACCTCAAGTACTAAAGAAAAGATTTTATGATTTACGTAAGATTAAGAAGTACTGATTGGTACCCCCAAGGGGAATTCAAACTGACTTATTGATTTATTGTTATACATGTAAAATGGAGAATAGTGGTTATTTAAATTCAGCATGGGCAAAACTGCTAAAAGTGGTGCTTCAAAGAAATTGTTTTATGCGCTTGATATTTTGTCTGTCTGCTGCTAATCTGGCTTTATACTTGAAGATTTATAAGTTTATATTATCTGGACCAAGTCACTACAAAAGTTCTCCAGGTCCATACACCAGAGGCCCACTCCAGGTTCTATGGCCTAGAGCAAAACTTTAATGTCCAATTGGTCACAAAAACTTATATATCTTGATTTTAGCATGTTTCTTGGCCATTGTTAGAATAAGACATTGGAATTTCTTATTGACGACACAGGAGGAAAGCTCTATGTTCTTAAACTGCACCTTTTGAACATGGGCTATCACTTCTGTGCAAAGAGAATTATGTTAAAAGCAAAAGAATTCCATCAAGCGATGACTAAATTTGTCTTAGCACTACCACTTTTTGGAAAATATTTACCAATATTAAATTTTAGTCTTGATCCCACTCACTCAACATTGTTATAAAATGAATGAAGCTTAAGAATCAATGCTTTGCAAATATCCTTAAGCTCTTCAGAGAGTATCAAAAATCATGGTTCTTTTAGTCAAGAGAACCTGCTCGCTCTGTGTCATCTTTGGATGAGCAGCTGTAAGGTAGACACCTGGGCCCCACACATCTCTTCAGAAGAACCCCTCAGCATCTCAAGGAACAAATGAGGCAGTATAAAAATAATTGAAGATAGAAAGGTGACCAGGAAAATCACAACTTAAAACTGGTACTTCTGGGAAGGTTGCAACTTCAGTAAATGAAGTTACCCAAGATTACTCATACCATGCTGATATTCTTCCATACCAATTAGGCTCCAAATCCCTTACAGTTACTTTAAATCCATAAAGCAGGTTAGCTTTTAAGGTAAAGGGCAGAAAACCATATTAGTCATTAGAGTAAGTGAGCCTTTGCCTTTCTCTATGGGTCATTGCTTTTCTCCTGAAAATGGAAGCCAAATCTTTCTACAGATTTACAAATTCCACACATTTCTTCCTCCACTAACACATAACTATCTTATATTCCAGACTAGAGCATACCTCTCTCTTGAGAGCTTGCACTCTTTTTTTTTTGACTGTGTACTTTTAAAACTGTAGCTAACACATATCTTTATGCCTCTATAAAAATGCTAGGACTTAGTAAATAAAACTATAGTATTTTAATTAATTTATTTCATTTAATATTTTAATACTTATGCACCTTTCAATCATGACACAGTTTTCGTGATATGCCAGGCATGTCATTCTACATAATGTTCTTTTGCTGCGCACTTCAAGTTTATAAATGATGATATCAATTAATTTAATTTTTTGACTGTCAACTGGTTGGGTTAACAGTTACTTGACCTTTAATTATAAAGTTTCAGGTATTCTGCATCCTTTCCTATTTTCCTCATTCAGGGAAAATAATTGGAATTCAATAGAATTTAACAATAGTACAATAAAGGAGCACAGTAATTCTTACTGCTTCAAAAAATAACCTAATTACATGGGTTATTACATGCCAAATATCTTGTGTGCTGCTTGCTTTGTAGAGAAGACGCCCAGTGAAACATTTTTGCCTTCTGTCCTGACTCTTGTCCACATGTACTCTGACCGCTTGCTTCAGCCATGATGATCTAAGAGACAAAATATCTTTCCTCTCAAGTAAATCTCATGTCAGATATCTTGTGAAAATTTGTATCCCTCCTCAGCAAAATAAATGATTTCCTTGAGCTCATGTACATCATGGTTTAATGAAACATTTATTTTATTTTCATTTCAGCATGTAGGTATTCCTCCAATACATGCAAGGTTCCAAAACTAAATGATTCTGTAGGAATCAAAAATCTCTGGAAGAAAACCAAACCTGTGTTCCATATTTAGTATTATGGTAAATGTATACTAAGGAGAGAATTAATGAGCTGCTCATTAAATTTTATAGCCATATAATTATTATCCACATTAACTGTTATCTCAGTCTCTCCAGGTTGTTCCAGTTTTATTTTCTAATATGTATAATATTAGACATCCTGCTATTTCTTCCTTCATATTATAAATTTTCTCAGTCTCACCTGGGGATGGGAGTGGACCAAGTTTTCTTTGATTTTTTGAGTTCATTGTAAACATTGTGTTAATTATTTGCATCAATTCACACTGATTTGTCCATAATGAATGAATGAATGAATGAATGAATGAATGAATGAGTGAGTGATTTAGGGGTTCACATAAACCTTGAATACTATTATTGTTAAATCCTAAGGTTATACACTGTATACATACAGCTCTCTCAAATGACAACACTCTCATCATTGATGAAAACCATAACTCTAATAACTTTTTGAAAAATCTATCGTGCTACAGTTATATTTATCATTATAAACATGGTTCCTGGGTAGAAGGCATAAAAGAGATGAACTAAGGTTTGTTTTCTACTTTATATTACTTTATGTTCCACTGAACTCTTTGTGTCCTTGCACCTGTTTTATTTGCCTTGCAAAGAAGTAAAACTTACATTCTACAAACGGGAGGAGAAGACATCCGACCTCAAAAGTGTCTTTACAATTTGAGAGCGTGTTTAGGGACCCACCTTCTTCGAATCTAGTTGCATCTATCAGATAAAAGAAAAATGAGAATTAGCTTGTGCCGTATACTGGTACAAATTCCCCAAAGTTGTGTGTGATTGTGAGCTGTAAATGTACCAATAAAGAATTCAAAAAAAAACAAAAAGAAAAGAAAAAAAAAGAATTCAGTTGTGTGTGTGTGTTGTGATCTCTTACTCAGATACAATGGGTGACCTTACAGTGCCCCAACTATCAACAGCAACTTTGTAGCAGCAGTGTTTTAAAACTCTCTTCTTTGTTTTGCTTTTATCAAACATGAACATCTTTTGCGTGGCAAGGGGCAGCCCTTCAGGATTTAAAAGGAAGGCTGCAGTCGCCTTCCTGAAACTCCCCACAACATTTATATCAGCCGCGAACTCTTCCTCCAGGGCCTCCTCTGGGCCTTTATGGTGAAAACAACTGGAGCCACTCCTCTGCCACCCCGCTCGCTCCTTACGGTTCTGGTTCTGGGAGAGCATGATTGATTACCCTGGGAATGTACACTCTTCTCAGTCAGGGTCCCTATTAAGAGGGCTGAGACTTGATTGTTAGACAACAGAGAGTACATCTCGATCTTGCCTGTTCCTTAACACGGTTTCTCTGGACTCCCGTTACAAAGAATTCAAGGTGAGGCAAATATGAGATTGCACTTAGGCAGAAGGGGAAAGCACCATGGATTGCAGTGAAGTGCTTATAACATTTCATAGCTCAACATAATTGGATGCCAGTAGGTGATTTCCGTCATGAAACCTTCTCAGTCATTCTATCAAAAGGCTTGGTTTCACATACAAATCTATTGAAAAGGCAGATCTTATTCCAACTGTTATTCTTAGGGACAACTACGTATCTAAGGCATACATTAGCAAACCACAAATCTAACAAAAGACCTGTGGTAATTGTGTTTACATGAATTTTACAGAATATATGCATATGTACATATATTCATGTGTTTGCAAAGTATGTCTCCTATTACTCAATGATTTGTGCAGGGGAAAATGAACACTTGGCTTTTATTGTCATTGTTTACAAAATAATTTAACTTAAGGTATATAAGAATTATATATGTTCGCCAAATGATTAATAAGTATAAACACATATTTGCATCTATTTGCATATATTAAATCCAACTCAGAGATAGAATTCTCAAGAGTTTGGGGGTGTTATTTCAGATTTTGACAGTAGCCAGCTGTGTGGTCTTTGGCATTTTCATTAACTTTCCTACAACTCTTCACAAATCCTCAACTATAAAAGGGAATATAAATATCAGACAGAGATTGGTAAGCGGTTAATGAGGTACCAAATGTAGTTTCTGTAAAGATTACACTCATAAAAAACCCGAGTGCTGTTTTCAATGAAACTTTTCTTTACTATTCCAGTTCTTGAGGTGAACAAACAGATATCAGGTAGACAGTCATCTGAGATAGCGCACAATAAACATCTTTTCAGGCATGTAAAAAGTTGTATAGTTTTAAATGTATTTGAAAAATTGTTTTACACTGCATGTTAAAAAATTTCATGACGTCGTTATAGAAACTCAGATGATACCAGCAGTTCTTGTACATTTTTGGCTATGAAACAGAACAGAAGAACTGATATTTCTAGAACTCAAATGGAAGCCCAGATTAAGGATATTTGATGAAATTAAATGACTTAATGTTTCTTTTTTTTTTTTTAAGAAAACTCTGTTCTTGTAGGAATTCTGCACAACATATTCAGCTTTTAAAGTCTGTGAATTTTAAAAGCTAGAGAAATAAGTACACTTTTATCATAAAGTCAATAGATTAGATATACGTATTGTCAAGTGAAATGAACTATTATTTAGTATGTGATCAAATATGACAGGTATGTTTTGACAAGCACCTGGCAGAATATGACGGATGAATCCTGCGAATGCTTAAGAATTCATCTAGCTTGTTTTCCTAACTTGAAATATATTCACTCATGTAAAAAGTAATGGTATAAAGAGAAGAAAAAGAATAATTGAGATTTAGTGATATAATCCACCTCCATATTTATCTCAGTTCTCCAGATAATAATATTTATTCACAAAGGTTGTATACACTCAGCAGTGTGTGACATTATGAAATCCAAAGAAATAGGAATTCAAGTAAAGAATCTTGTGTTCTGCAACTATCACAAATTTCTTACTAATGCAATTACATATTATAAAAACAGATTTTAAAACTAGTAAGAGGTCATTTTCTTTTAGAATTGATTAAAAACATTAATCCAGAACTAGAAATGCACATCAGTAATAGAGCATTTGTTTAGGATTTGTAAAGCCTTAAATTTAATGCCTAGCATGGTAATAAAATATATGAAAATTAAAAGTAATTCATTTAGACTGAACTTCAAAAGAAAGAAATTTTACTAAAAATAAAGAATGTGATATTAATTGTAAAGAAAGGAAGGTCTGAATGTATGAAGAGTGAAAATGTAAAATGTAAAATAAAACCAGGTTTTTGTTATCATGTTCAACATGGAAAGAGTAGGAAAATGACCAATTTTGTCCTCCAAGTAACATGGACAATAAAAGCTAGAAAGCTAAAAGTAATCTTCATATTCTTAAACAGATAAGTGAATAAAACAACTGTAATATATTTATATGATATAATATTTTTCAACAAATGAGAAAAAAGTTTAAAACTCACCAAATAACATGCTTAAATCTCAGATACATATGGTTGAAAGATGTTAGTCTGAAAAGGCCACTTTTTCAATCATCTGACATTCTATAAAAAGCAAAACGGGACCCAGTAACTTTACCATGGCTTCTAGTACCATTCTACAAAAAAAAAAAAAAAAAAAAAAAAAAAAAAAAAAAAAAAAAAAAAAAAAAAAAAAAAGCAGAGACAGTTGCAAAAACAGTATGATTTCATGATCGGGAAAAGAAACTGAAATGAATGAATGGGAAAGGAAAAGAATACACTGAGAATGCACTGAGTGACCAGAGACAAAAATGATAAGCAGGGAGGGCTGGGAAACAGGAAGAAATGCGAATCAAGATGTGCCATGTAGGGCCGGGGATTTAGCTCAAGTGGTACCACACCTGCCTTAGAAGCACAAGGGCCCAAGTTCAATCCCTGATACAACCAAAAAAAAAAAAAAAGTGTGCATGTATTGTACAAATTCTCATTGTTGAATGTGATCATAATGTATATATATTCAATGTACCAGTAAAATCCATTTAAAAAGATAAATGGTGAGTAGCAGAAAAATAAACAAGTGTTGGATTTATAATTAAAATTATAAGCTGATATCAAAAGATGTACTAATGTAAAGAAAGCAAAGATTTGATAAATAAGTGGGACAAAGGCAACAAATGTGCCATGCAAATTTCAAAGTGATTTTAAAGACTTTGCATTCCAAAGATGTGTGGTGTGATTCTCGGTTCCTTCGTGTGAATTTCACTTAACTTCTGGAGAATATAGAATGAAAAGGGGTCTGTGGTCATTTGATCTGGGCTAACAGCAACAGTAATGTTTCTATTGTGTGTTGCCTTGACAGGAAGTGCTAAACATGGACTTGCCTCTGTGACCTCAGATTCGTAATCCTCGTCAAATCTTGGAAAAACTAAATACACATCTTACATGGAATACTTGATAAGTAACTAATAATATCCCTTCAACATCGCCATGGCTACAGAAAACAACAAAAAACACCCCTAATAAATATTGAATTAAAAATACAATCCAGCTCAAGATGTCTTATCATATGCTTCAAAAAAAAAAAAAGGTTGATGGTATTAGAATGTAGAAAGTTTCATAATAAAAGTGTATATTTAAAAGAAATTGGAGTGGCTCAGTGATTATTATCCAAACCTTACTTGAAAATCTAAAATGTTTTAAGCTTGATAAGGTTTTTAAAATTTGTATTAGTACATATTTGCAGGACATAATGATTACATTTGTTGTAGTAATTAGTACGTGTATATAATACAGCTCATTTAAAATTGTCACATGAATTTAAAAATAATTACAAAGAATAAATTCTAAACCTGAATCTATTTAATAGCTTAATACAAGTTATATGTATGATAAATATAGTCAAAACAAAAATTTTGATAAAGTTCAATCTTTCTCAGATGGGAAATGGATCAAGAGATGGAAGGAAGGGAGGAAAGAGAAAGAAAGAGGATCAAAAAGGGAACTGAAGAAATTAGGTCCTACACTTTAGGCTTCTCAGAATTAATACTTTGAAAAAAAATTCAGTGATCACTATATAATAATAAGTAACCTCACTGTGTGCATACCCATTCAGCTCAGTAAAAATAAAATAAACGTTTAATTTGATGATCCACTAAGTAATACATTACCAGTAGCATGTAGCATCATTTACTGGCTTGAAAGTTATTATACATGTCAGAAGACTAAATAGATAACCTATTACAGGAACATCAGGTAATCTTTCAATCAATATACCCTCAGTTTATTTACATAAAACTCAATTTGGTCAATGTTGTTTAGATATTGTGAATTTAATTTGCCTTAGAAGATTAAGTAATTAATCAACTATTTGGCTATTTGTGATTTATTTTCTAACATAATAATGGACAATTACAATTTATTAAACCATTTATTTCTACATAGTTCCATATCACCTTGCCATATGGCCATATCATTACATGAATTTTAATGAAGTTATATACAGTACTGGAAGTCAAAATGATTTTTAAGATAAAATTATATCGTTCATATTTTTGCTTTATTTTTTTACTTCACAAAATATGTACCATTAATAGTTAGTGGTTTTTTAAACAAAGATATGAAAATGTATTATTCCCAATTTACAGATTAGAAGGTAAAGCTCAAAGAAAGGGAATTGGCCAGCTGTCAAGGACACTAATTCCATCCTGAGAGTTCCAGTGTCCTGAGCTCCTCTAATCCAAATTAACCTCCTGCTGTCCCGCTCCAAACACCATTCCATGGGGAATTAGGGTTCCAACAAATGAATTTTGGGAAGGCATCAAATTTTAATAAACTATAGCAAACAAATAAACTTATCTCTGGGAAATTTAGAGAAAAAACTACCTATAGTACTTTTACTGAGTTATAGCAGAATCAAGAGGAAAAAGAAAGTTTTTGTATCATCACATTCTGTTTGGACTCAGGTTAGCAACAACGCTCCTATTTCAAATTAGGGATCACAGTGTACCAAAGTTTCTTTTTTAGGAACTTGCTTTGTATTATTGCTTTAGCTCTTACAGGCTTTTGTTATGTTTTGTTTTGTTTTTGAGACAGGGTCTCGCTTTGTAGTTCAGACTGGCCCTGAGCTCACTATGTAGACCAGGCAAGCCTTGGACTCAGCAGTCCTCCTGTCTCTGCCTCCCGAGTGCTGGGATGACAGGTGTGAGCCACCATGCCCGGCTCTTACAGGCTTTTTATTCTGGTTTGTGCTGATATGAGGGAGATCATGAAGTTTAAAAACCAGCACTTTAAAACAAAGTGTACTGCAGTAATGTTATGTTTTTGTTTCAAAATGGGATAGTCTTCTTTTGGAAATGCTGAGAACAGTAATTCCAAGAATGCTATTACGTTGTGTCTATAGCAAGATCATCAGCGTTCTGTTCACAATTATCAGTTCATGTAAAATAGTAATGTTTAACATTGAAGTAATCCGGCAGAGTAATAGTTATCAATAGCACACTTTCTTTTGCCTAGCAAAGGCTTCGAGAAAGCAATTTTGGTTCCCACTTGATGAATATGGACCTTGAATTTTACTGTGGTCAATAATCCAACAGGGAAAGTCTCAGATGCTCAATGACTAACATGTGAACTGTGTAGCCCAAGTACGATGACCTTTGACCTTTCCTTCATACAATTTATTTTCTGAACTGAGGGTCCACATTCTGTGTTTTTGAAAAATTTTATATCTTCAAAGGAGATCTCTATTCCAGTAGTAGATGTGGTTTGCCATTAGTGCTTCATTGCTCCTCAAAATAACTGGGGTGCCATTATAATTTTCTCAGAAGGAAAAAGAAACAAAAATAGAGTTAATGAGGTGATGAATAAAATGTTATTATTGTAGTTTTCCTTCTTTATTTTTTTTTCACAACCATTACTTTCCCTTGGTTTCATGATCTTGTTGGCACAGGAAAACAGGGAGAGACGGGAGGTAGAAGTGCAAACAGACAGAAGGAAAGAAAGCTTGAAATACCAACCCCAGATTTGTCTTATTAAAAACTAAGTATGATCTCCATATCAAAAAGTAGTATTTGCAGTTTTGAGCTTGATATTCAATGGGGAGCTCATTTACCTGCTAAATAATTGTTATTTATATTGCAGGTGAGCAAGTAGAATATCCTAAAGTAAAGAGCACCCATAATCTAAGTTTGTAGAGGTCTAGTGCCCATGTGAAAATACGGTCACTCACCATATGTACTATGGCTAAATTTAGGGTCTGCAGTACCTAAGATATTCAACAGACTTGCTAGTGAATGCACTGAAATCACATGAGTTTTACAATTAATCAATTTGGACTTGGCATGACCATCAGACTTACATTTACAGTCAGAAGTTCTGCAAACCAAAGGAGTGCTACATAAGGTTTTACATAATGCAAAACAAACCTATCACTGTTACATCTTGAATTTTCTTAGGATCCATGATAATATCACACATTTTAGGTGTATGTATATATGTAAGTATGTATGCATGAATGTAACTTTTGAGATAGGGTCTCGCTTTGTATTTCAGGCTGGCCCTGAGATCACTATGTAGCCCATGCAAGCCTCGAACTCAGCAATCCTCCTGCCTCTGCCTCCCCAGTCCTGGGATTACAGGCCCGAGCCACCAGGCCTGGTACTGTGGTATGTGGTGCTGACTGCAGGTGGGTGTGAGTCATCACACCCCAGCTAAATCTCCCGCCCAAGGAGATTAATTATTGAAAGAAACATTTAAGATCTTCAGTTGACTCACCATGTCGAATCTACCCCAATTTTCCCTCCCCCTTATTCCTCTGACATGTAGTGCAAGCTCTGGAATATGTGATTATAGGAACTTGCAAATCTCTAAACTTCACTTTCTCCTAGCTTCCCTCAGGCCTGTCCCCCAACCCCAGAAGATCTGGCACATATTTCTCCTTTCAGACAAAGTCACCTGCCATAAAATTCACAGAGCCAAGACTAACAATATCCAAATTTGCCACCTATTTATTTTTTTAAATTTTATTTTATTTTATTTTTTTT
>PVIC010043709.1:0-15313 GCA_004025085.1 Thryonomys swinderianus
GTTGTATGTCTTCCCAATTAAAATGGAAATTTCTTGACTGGCGATACTTTTTCACAGTATTCCTATAATGCCTAGTGCATAGTAGCTATTCAATTTATTTTATATTAATGAATGACATTTTCCTGTGATCACTTTGCTAAGAAGCTTTCATGTATTTATTTTTTACTTACTCTGTGCAATAAGCCAAATAATTGCCAGTCATACATATTCAGTTCCAATCCCTATAAACTGCAAAGCTGTAGAAAGAGAATGCAAGAATATGTGGAGAAACAACAGGTGTGGAATATTTAATTGTGGAAACCAAAAGAAATTTTTCTATTAAATAGCTTACATTTCTCAATGCAGTTATATAATGTAGTATGTTCTTAATGATGTGGCTGTGATGGAATGGAATTGAAGCTTACTAGAGAAAATTAATGATATGACTATTGGAATGCTTCACTGAGACTAGTTTGTAAGTAATGGCACTTTTTGTTTAGTGGGAAGGTTTCTTCCTGCAAATGAACTAATGAGTACAAATATACAGAGAGCACGTGATTGGGTGGAAAAGTAAAACAAGGAGGCGGTTGATGGGTATTGATAAATTGAGGATGTTGGATAATACATTGACATTACACATAAGTATAGCAGTTGGGGCACTTGAGCAAGAACGCCAGAAAAAAGACAACTATAATCAGTGAAGGGGAATATTTGAGTAAATGACGATAGGTACAAATAATTTTTGAGGATTATAAGGTCAAAGGTAAGAAAACAAGAATGGGAAGGTAAGCTAAGGAGAGGTTCCTACAAAGAGAAAGTATAGGAATTGAAAGATCAGGGATAGACAGCTGATCTTTGGGCTTGCCACAGTCAGTCCGAATGCTTGGTAGGAATTGCACTGGGGAGGATCTAAGTTTGGATCTGGGTGTTAGAAATGGTTTGTTCATTTCTATCAAGACCCTGCACCTGGTCTGCAACTTCTGTACTAGGATATGTTTCTGAATTATTTTAAGCAGTATCACTCTACACTAAAATCACTAATACCTAGCCTGCGGAAGCCCATGTTAAACTGAAAGGAATTATAACTGAATTATATATTTACATATTTAAAAATAACTAATTAAAAGGGCCAGAGATTTAGCTCAGTGCAACCATGCCTACCTTGCAAGCACAAGCTACTGTGGTGCCACGATGCACAGTACCATAAAAATAAACAAAAGATCCCCCCAAACAAAATCTTATTGTGGTTCCCAATATGAAAAAATTATTTCCTATGTTAAAATCAATTTTTTTACTCAGTGAAGAATCATGAATCATGTAATTATATAAAGATATGTGACCTTCACTTAGCAATTCAACAGTCTTCTACTGAAATATGGTTAGAGTTGACTTGTAAAACACTCAGAAGTGGATTTTTTAATCTTTTTTTTTTTTTGAGACAGGGTCTCGCTTTGCAGTTCAGGCTGGCCCTGAGCTCACTATGTAGCCCAGGCAAACCTTGAACTCAGCAATCCTCCTATCTCTGCCTCCCGAGTGCTGGGATTACAATCAGAGGTGGATTTTGAAAAATATATATATATACCTTTTACATCTAACTGTCTCATGGAGAATTAAGGTCTATAAAACTGAAAATTAACCCTTTCTAGTATTTCAACATTTTTGGGAAACATTTATAAAATTAAATACATTTATTCATATATATATATAATAACCATAATTAGGTCTATGAGTCATGATTATGAACATTAAGTAAGTAATTGTGCTATAATCAGAAGAAGGGATTGTGTTTGGCTTCCTCTTTTTATTACCAAAACATCTAAGTATACTGTCTATTGTGCTTCTTTATATGTAGGAATTTCTTCTTTGGCCTATCTCCCCACTCTTGTTTTCTTATCTTTGTCCTTATGATCTTGAAAAATTATTTGTAACTATTATCACTTATGCAAATACTTCTTTTCTGATTTCAAGTTCTCTTTTTTCCAGCATTCTTGTTCAAGTACCCCAACTGCTGTATAATATTAAAACTTGGTAGATTTTGTATTAATTCTGGATGTTTTCTCTTCTAATCTATTTCTACAATGGGAAATCAGATAATCAAATTTATTTAATTACATAGAAAATGTAAGTGAACAGATTCTAAATACATATCTGAAAGTACTTTTATGATATTTGTTAAAATATCTTATGGTATCATAATTATATTTATTATATAAAAGATATAAAATATCTTATATATATCTTATATAATATCTTATATAATAAAATATATTATATAATAAAATATATAATTATATATAAATATATATAATATATAATATATTTAATATATAATTATATCTTATATAATAAAATATCTTATATATAATATGAGATATTATAAGATTATCATATAAGATATATATATAAGATATAATATATAAAATATCTTATCATATCATATCTTATGATATTTGTTAAAAGTATTTCCTTTGCTTTCAAATGTATTGGCTGGTTCTGAGCACTTAAATTTACCATTCTATGACTTCAAGATAAAAAATATATTACCATATATTTTCTAGAGACATTCATTTCATTTTTCTATATAGAATCAAGATGAACAGAGTTGCTACTAATATCAATTAATTGAAATATTTATAGTTTAGTTAGAACAGCATAACCTTGTAAAATTTAAAACTGAAGAAAACATTACAGAGCTTTTGTCCCAGAGCTAGATTTACTATCTTAATATGTCAAAAATATTTCTGAAAGTGTCATCTAAAAGGATATTGAAATTAATGTCTTGCTTCAGGAAAGCTGGATACAAAAAATATGATATAAAATCTGTCATTTAGTCTGATTGTCTTGTTTCTGGCATTCTAGAAATTAAACTGGAGTTTCCTACTATTGGAAATAAATACATTTCTTATGCCACATTTATGTGAAACCTTTTAAAATAATTCTTAATGAAACTGCCTTGAAACATTGCCAGATGAAAAACTAACAAAAAGTACTTCCTTGATTTAAAAAGAAGCTGTGTAGTTCTTGAAAATAAAAAAAATAACAAAGCAAAATAATTTCAGTAGGAAAATAAAATTGGCAATATTTGATTTATTTCATCTCAGTATATATTTGTTTTAGAAATCATTTAGACTTTCATTACAAGATTAGTAGTGCTTGAAATAAATTAAAACGGAGTCTGCACGTTTTGATTCACAGTATTTTGTGTTTTTTTCAAAATATGAAACATTTTATGATTCAGAAAAAATAAGAGTATGTATGAAGGGGGTGGGGAGGTGTGGGTGGGTAGGGATATGGGTAAAAGTGAGAATTAACTTGTGTCATATACTGGTACAAATTCCCCAATGTTATATGTGACTGTGAGATGTACATGAATTGTACCAATAAAGAATTCAATTTAAAAAAGTACTTCCTTAATTCCTGCATGAATATATGCAACACTGTTTAATTTCATACACAATCAGGACTATACAAATAGATCAGTAAGCACTTCGTGTTAAAAATCAGACTGACATATTAGAATTATAAAGTGGTTTAATATCATAGTACTATTCAACAGGAGCCACTGAATTGCAGAGGGAGAAAGATCCTAGACATGATCTAATTATAATCTTAGTAAGCTTTGAAATCACGTAATTTTCTTTGAAGAAATTGAATTCTAGAAAGTCTAAGTGAGTTTCTTAAGGTCGTACAGGCAGCACTGACATTTACTTACTCATTTCTCATGAGTGTATTGCTTGTCTACTACATGCTAGAACGTATACAAAACCTTTAAACCATCTTGCTTAAAAATACCTTCAAGAAGTTTGTAACTTAATAACAAAATGAGATCTGGGAGACAAGACCTACAATGCCTTCTCTTGTCTTTCATCCAACAAACTTTCCAACCTCATTTATTTGTTTCAACATTTTAGATAACTTGGTTCCATTCTGAGGACTCTAACACTGTACAAATTATTTTCAAGTTTTTAGGCCCTATTTTTTTTCATTTTCTTCTTTCATATTTAGTTACCTTTTTATGTTGACAATTTCTGTCATGAGTAAAAACACAGATATTAATAGTAACGTGTTAAGATGTGTATTGTGTATAAACAATCATAAGAAAAGGAAATCTAGTAGGGCGTAGTGGCTCACTCCTGTAATCCCAGCACTCAGGAGGCAGAGGTAGGAGGATTGCTGAGTTCGAGGCTTGCCTTGGCTATATAGTGAGCTCAGGGCCAGCCTGAACTATGAAGTGAGACCCTGTCTCAAAAAAAAAAAAATCTAGATTTTTGTAAACAAAAAAATTAGAAAGAAAAGTGTAATATGCCTTGCATTCAGCCAAAGCCTATCCAAATAAATGTGTGTGCCAAAACAGGATTATTATAATATAATAATTAAGGCTTAAAATAATATTGTTTACTTAGTTTCTTTAAGATTGAGGCATAATTATTTTAACCATCATCTGTAAAATAAGAATGAACATTAAGGAACATCATATCTGAATTGAATTTATTTTCACAAGATCAGTGCTAGCTCCCACATGGCAACTACACTGACTCTAAATGTTAAAAGTTTTCATTATAAAAAACAGGTCTCACTTGGTAGTTCAGGCTGGCCCTGAGCTCGCTATGTAGACCAGGCAAGCCATGAACTCAGCAATCCTTCTGTCTCTGCCTCCCCAGTGAGAGATTACAGTTGTGAACCACCAAACTTGGGAATGTGGTGTGTGGGACTGATTGCTGGTTGGTATGACTAACCACGCCCAGTATTGTTGTATGTGGTTACAGGGCATTGAACCAGGGGCCTTGTGTTTGCTAGGCGGGTGCTAGAAGGACTGAGCTAAATTTCTGGGCCCAGAAGGGTTAAGTTTTTAAAACCTTTTCACCTATAATCCCAGCACTCAGAAAGCTTTGGCAGGAAAATCATGAGTTTGAAATTGCATCAGCTTCACAGTGAGTAGTGAGATACTGTTTCCCATCCAAGTACTAAAGGAGACACTGTCTCAAACAAACAAACCAACAAAAAATGAATAAATAAATAAAAGCAACAAAAATTTTTAACAGAGTCTGCATAGAAAGGGCTTTTTTCCCCTCTGCTTGCAAGGAAACTAGTTCTTGGTTGCACTTAAGTAGTATGAGAAACAAAGAGTAGCAAAATAGCTATGCATATTATGTGAAATTTGTATTTTTTCTATTCATATAGCAAATGTATTAAAAAACCAGCAAGATGGTTGAGCTACTAAATTAATTTTTCATCCATTAGAAATATCCAAAGTTTTCAAATAACTCATAACCTGTTAAGTATCATTGTTCATTTTTTTAGAAAAACAAAAATAAAACATATACTCAGTCATTGCAAATTAAAAATATTTCATAATACCTTCATAATTTTCTTATTGCTGAGACAAAATAACCAGCACCCAAAGTTCAAAGAGGAAAGGCTAATTTAGCTCACAGTTTGTAGAGTTTCAGTCCATAATTGGCTGGTTCAGGTAGTGTGACATTGTAAAGGAGAAAAAATTCATGATGGGCAGAAGGCAGCAAAGCAGCAAGGGAAGACCATAACCATCTAGCCCTTACATTTTATCCAGAATACTTAGGGTGGGTAGCACTCCGACCTTTAGTACTAGATTCTAGCATTACACCATGAATCAGTCCCAGCTTCATACCCTCTAGATGCAGCCACTTTTGAAAAAGCCCCACCTATGGCTGCATGCAGCTTTGAGAGACACCTAGACAAAAGCCATAACATATGACATGTGAACACTACTCTAATATACATTTAGAACCAAAAATGTTTTTTCTAAACATATTTCTAATATACAAATCTAAAATATGTTAGGCTTTTGTCAAGCAAAAACAGTTAATAGGTTTATGATCTGTACAAACTTTTAAAGTAAGGTATATTTTTAAGTAATGTGTATTTTAAAGTAATATTTTTTCTGGTGTATGATAGCATAAATGTTTTCTGATTGAAGACATATGTTAAAGCTTAAATTTGCGACACTGGAAGGCAAATGACTTAGGAAGAAATTTTTATTCATTTTAAAAATATGTTTCATCCTTTTAACATTAGATCCCTGGACTTTACATTTCCATAAAAATACACTTGTATTTAATATTTTTAGGAAAGTTATAAACTTTATTCCAAAAAAGCAGCAAAATTGTAAAACTATGAGTTTATTGAAGAAGCTATTACTTTTATTAGAAACTATTGCACTGGAAAGAGGTTGACAGGAATTAGAATTTTATATATATATATATATATATTTCATATGTATACTTTTTCCTTTCATAATATTCTAGCAACAGCAGAATACTTCTTGGCCATTCAAAGCAGGAGTATTTGATGGATGGTAACAGCTGTACCCTTGGTACATAAAATGAGAATTTCTTTCCATATGTAATATTCAGAAAGTCACAGATCATAGATACCTTTCACAATCCTTTACTAGTCAGGAAGCCAGAAGAACATGTCACTCTGGCTGTGTAGAAAGACAAAAGTTCCCAGACAATCCTATGACTGGTTGATATTTTAACAAGTATAAGACCTTTACCTGGGCTGAAATTTTATCTAACCATAAAAAAGTGACAAGTGTAATAGTAAAGTCAGTCATGGAATGTCTTGGACTCTCCCAAGCTTGTTAAGTGACCAATGTACAGTGGAAAAGCACTGTAACATAGGAAGACAAAGACTGCACACATAACACAGAGTTATGCAAAAGAAGAGTATGGATATGTTTCCAACTATACATACTTATACCAGTGGTGACAGAAAGTATGCCTAATTCAACCTGAATGGCTAATTGAAAGGAACTGGAAAGATTAATAACAACACAACATGTTTGACAATATTTTAAACTGTGTAAATAGAAAAATAGGTAGGGTAAGTAAAGGGTAGCATAATAAAACGATTTATCTAAGTTCACTCATCTAGGAAAAAACTTAGCACCCACATCTCCACCAAGTGTATCAGTAAGATATTCATGTGTATTCAGTCCTCATATGATCATTAACTGTGTCATTTTGAGGTAGAAACACCCAACTAAATTGGATCAACATAGTTACGAGTGTGGCAGGGCATGTACTGAAGACAGAAGATCCACTTGGGACACCTTGTCACCTAAATAGTATAAAGGGGAAGCAAAGGAGAGCTCACTTTTTTTCCTTTGGAGGAGCTCCAGTCTTCACTTTCACCTTGAACGTCATGTCCTCATTTCCAGTACAGACCAACCCCTCAGCGTCCAGCACAGACCTATTCTTTATTATAGAACTTTGGCCTCCTGATATAGACTCTCACAGGACACTACAGTGAGCTCCAGGCCTTTGAATGGATCCTTTGGATCCCCAGGGCACAGACAGACCCTCTGCACTTTTCCACAGCAGACTGTGGGTGACCATTGTAAGTCAGTCTTGTAAATTCTTATATATTTGTACACCTTGCATGAAAATTGTTTCTCTAATAAACTTTAACTGATTCACCCTGTTTTAACTCTATATAGATAATAGAGATGAATCTTTAAGTCAATACCTTCTAAATTTATCAAATAAAATATTAATGCATCAGGGGTCTCCAGGAAAACAGAAACACAACATGTATCTCTAACTAGAAAGAGCTTTATTTTAAAGAGTTAACTCATCAGTTTGTTGAGTCCCAGATTCCACAGGGGAGGCTGGTAGATTGGAAGTTTAGGGAAGAGCTGTAATTTAAGTCCAAAGTCAATTTTGCACTGCAGATAAAGTCCAAAGGCAGTGTGCTGGAGAATTTCCATTTTCTTAGATGATGTCAGCTTTTAGCTGATGGGAAGAGGCCCACAGCAATTTGCTTTACTGAAATCCTGCTGATTTAAATGTAAATCTCAAATCTCATCCAAAACCTTCCTCCCAGCTAGACCAGAATAATGTTGACTGCATATCTGCATATCATGGATAATCAATCCAGTTTCACTCGTAATTAACTGTCACAGTTCATATTGATTACTATAAGTATATGAAATGGATCCCAGTCTAACTTAGTTTAAAGTGAGTATTGAAGAAACTGTTTTATTTCTCCTACACTCAGGCCTTATTTTTATGGCACAAGGCAGTTTTTCATCTAGCAAATTAATATTCTGAGTAGAGGTTTTATAATATATCTTATAGAAATTATAATAATACTATTTTTATTAAACTCTGAATTAGATCTAATTAAAGTTTAATTTAACCCAGCTGTATGAAGGAAATACTAAACAATTCATTTACAAAATTTTAAAATACAAATTAATGTAGCATTTCTTTTCTTAGGTGCCACTTCAAGCATTACCTTACTCTGCACTATTTGTTCAAATTAAACCAGTGAAATTTCAGGTTCTCACAGTAAGAATTGTAAAACTCAAGATTCTATGGTTGTTCATTTTCAGTTTATTTCTATTTGCCAGCCAAAATAATTCCACTGATTGTCTCAGATTTTAAATGTCTTGGATTTATATTTCAATTAATTGACAAATGTGTTAATAAACCAGTAAACCACAAGTATTTACCACACCCAAGAAATTTGGTAAAAATAGGTAAGTATAACTTCCATGACTTTAACTAGGGGAAGAAATCAGGCATTGCTTCTCAAAGGGATACTTCTAATTACTGTAGATCATACAATCTTTTTTTTTTATTTTTTCTTTTTGTTTTTTTTTTTTTGAGACAGGGTCTCGCTTTGTAGTTCAGGCTGGCACTGAGCTCACTATGTAGCCCAGGCTGGCCTCGAACTCAGCAATCCTCCTGTCTCTGCCTCCCAAGTGCTGGGATTACAGGCGTGAGCCACCACGCCCGGCGACCATACAATCTTATACTAAAAAGAATGGGCATAAAATATCATCTGTCTTGAATAAATAACTAACATTTTCCAAACAGCAGAACTATGAAGTACTATGCATAATACTCATTTGTATGATGCAATATTAATAAAGCATAAACATTTTCATGATTAAAATCAGGTCAGATTCCAGAGCAACTTTGAAAAGTGCTAAATTAAATATTTATTTTTCAATTAATCTATATTATGCAAATCTATAATGTATGAACAGCATAGCAGTGCCTGGTAAGGGAACAAGAACATGGATAAGAAGTTCTGTTCCTGCTCCTTGACTCAATAGGTACCCGATCTTGTGCTACATATTTGCTCATTCTGGGCTTCAGAACAGGATGAGTCTTCAGGCTAATACTGGGATAAAGGTGACTAGATTAGTGGAAGTAAAGTGCTCAAATGACACATCAAGGCGCGGCATCAAGCCTCATGTCTCTTGGTCTGAGAATTTCACAAATATCAAATTTTATTATTACTAAGAATATCAAATATGTTCTCTAGAGTTTTAGCCTTTTGCACATCTTTTGTTTTATTGACTTACAGAGCACTAAGTACTTTGCTGAGAGATAAAGGGAGAAAGAGAATTACAGAGAGAAATTTATGTTCATGGAAGTATATGTGATTTACTTTTCATATATTAGAATTTAAAAACACTTTTTTCCCCTTTCCTTTAAGATATCTAAGTTGCTTGCTTCCTTCTCCAAAACAATCAGCAGTTCCATCATTTTTCTGGCTCTATAATCTCTTACGAGTTTGTTCTTTCATTTGTTTATTAATCCACCGATTTTGTACATTGATGGCCTCTTTCAATAAACCTGTTTCCCCATCATTAAAGGGGTTTCTAGAGGAAATACACAGAATTCTGAATCTTTCTCTCCACCTTTTATTTCCATCCTCCAGCTTCTTCCCTGCAGTCAGTCATAGCCCCTTGAAACAGTTCACCCACCTTAGAGCTGGTAATCCACCTACCAGCTTTCTGAAAAACAGATCTAGCTTAGTGCTCAAGGTCCTGCCGTCAGACTCATCCTATCTGATTCTTTGGTTCCTGTAACTCCGGACAGGTAACTCCAGTTCCAACATGCACAAAACCCTATTTCATCATTTCTTTTATTAAAATTATATACCGTTTATCCTTGACTTTCTTTATGCAGTTGTGAGCAGAGCAAAGATCGCTTTATTCATCCACACACGCACATATTCACATATATATGTACTGACCCCGTAGGTGATGTTCTTGGAGCTCGCTTTGGTCCTGGTGGTGGTGCTGATGTCTGGCGCCTGGTCAGCAGTTACATTCCAGTCAGCAGTTTGCAACTGACCCAGAGGAGCCCAGAGCAGCTCTGCTTAATGACTTCTTCCTTCTACTCAACCATGTTTGGCAACCTGTTGTGTCGGAGGTAGGTGTTACAGGAGCAGCTGATGATTTAGGGCACTCTTTCACTTCAATTTTCATAACGAAAACGTGTATCTCCTCTAATTCTTGGTTAGAAGAAATGAGAAATGTTCGTGAATGACCATGGTCACTTTTTATGATCTTGCCCAGACTACGGTTGAATAAGGACACATTTGCAGCATTCGCTTAAAAACCCCAGCGAACAGACTTCAGACTCTGTTGTCCTATGAAGAACAAGATGAGCTCACAGGAAATGTGTCATATTCTCGGACTCTGCAGATGCTGCCAGGCTCTGCTCCTCATTCTGTGTCTGGCTACAGTGAAGTTTCAGGTCCCAGAGGACATTTCTCTCCCTTCCACCATAGGACTTGGGGAGATGCTATGACTGCCTCAAATTTGCTTTCTTTTCACCCCTCCACCCTTCTTAGTCCCTTAGTTACCCTTCAATTTTTAATTAAAAACCATTTCTTGGGCTGGAGATTTAGCTCAGTGGCTCTGGTGCCTGCCTAGCAAGCACAAGGTTGCTGGCTCAATCCCTGGTAACCACATGCCGCAGTGCCAGGCTTGGTGGCTCATGCCTATAATCCCAGCACTTGGGAGGCAGAGTCAGGAGGACTGCTGAATTCAAGGCTTACCTGGGCTACTTAGTGAGCTCAGGGCCAGCCTGAACTCCAAAGCAAGGCCCTGTCTCAAAATTTTTTTTTTCTTGGGGCAACTTATGACCTTTTACTTCTATATTGTTTTACAGCTACTCATGCATCATTCGGAGAGCCTATTTTGCATATAACTATATTATCTTTATCTATGAGATTCAGACAGATCTGTCTCCTGCGTGTGCACTTGACATATGCAGTTCCAAGATTTCCCAGCAAAAGAAAGGCCTGCAGTAGACAAAGAAGCTGTATGTATATGTTCAGAACTGTAAATGGGTCTTCTGCTCATAAGCAATAATGGATGCTACATATAATTTTGAAAGTTGGAACACAGTGATTCTGATCATCAAATATCAGTCCTGGTTAACAGCATCTGGCCTACAGTGGACAATAAATATGTCCTGAGTAGATAAATTAATATTGGCCTAAGGAAAATTGACTCTGTAAGAAAAATATAAGAGCTTTATTTTCAAAAGCAAATTTATGTGCAAAAGCATTATGGATCAAGTTCAGGAGAGCTGCAGGGAGCAGTTTCTGTTTCTTCAAGAGAAATGTCACTGCGTTCATTGTCCTTGCGCCCTCAGATGCATAATTCTGATGAATTATGGTATGGTGATTAGAAAGAAAAGAACAAAGTCCAAAGAGCAGAATGAAAAGCAGACAAATTCTCTAGTGAAAATCTTGCTCTACATGTAGTTGTCTGTTTCTAACATTAAAAAATAGCTTTTGTTACTGTGTCTGGCCTGGCTTTGATTTTCACTTTATGCAGACTTAGACACGTGAAACAATGTCAAATTTTTAACAGTGATGGAGTCAGAAGCTGCTAATATACAGACAATTGAGTACTGAGGCATGGGTTTGAATCCGAGCTCAAGAATCTACCCCATGTCTATGTAAGAATATGTATCTAAATGGACTATCTACACTAAGTTAGAAAGAATAAAGTCCTGTAATGGATAAAGGCACAATTGAGATAAAACAAATACCTGTCACCCTTTTCTCAGGCTCACTGCAAATACTGCTGGTGTCAAGTCCCTCTAGATCTCTGATAATTCTGACCTCATTACATTTGGGAACATTTCAGTTTCATCCCAACCTTGTTACAACCTGAATTACAGCAAAATCAAAGAGTCCTAACCTTGAAACCAAGAAAGCTGTCACTTGTTCCTGTCCTGTCTGTCTCTCAGCCTGACTTCAGACAGGCCCAGACATGAGCAACAACATCAAATGAAAACTGTGTCACGGTAAAAACACCTATGAGAGTACGTTTTAGAACTTTCAATCAATATTACACTGAGATTGCTTCTTGTTTATAGGTTATCAATCTCTTAATAAGCATGACAAATATATTAAAATCATGGCTATCTCTTTTTTTTTACCAGGACAAATATAGCTCCTTTCTAGGTCTCCCCCCCCCACACACAATGATGATCAGGTGTCAAGCAACCTGTAGTTCCTTAAATGAACAAATTTTCCTTTTGGAAAAAAAAAGCTTATTTAATTTATTTGTTTGTTTGTTTGTTTTTGCAGTACTAGGTGTTGAGCCCAAGGCCAAAGTCTGATTTCTGTTCGGAAGGTTCAATCCGGGATTAGGGGGTGCAGAAACAGGGTCAGGGCCACTGTGTTGAATGACAGATGTGAAGACACGGAAGTAGGCAAATGACAGGGCTGGGGTGTCAGAGTTAGAGCAGGGGTCAGGATATATGTATTATCTGTGGAAACAGCTATGTTTAAAGCATCTACTACTATATACAGTTAGCCTCTGAGTAGTCATACAAATTAAATTTCGGCCTCATGTGAACACATCAATAAATAGAAATCTTTTAACTGGAAGCAGCTCCATACATACCAGGGAAGGAGAGGATTCGAAACTGCCACAGCTTGCCACAGTATTTACAACTGAGCAACTGCCTTTCAAGTTCCTTCTTTCTCTTTCCCTGGGGATTGGGGGCTCCTTGGGTGGAAACTCACCATAGGGAAACTGAGGTCTTTAGTCTCCTGCCCTCAGAGGCTCTCCTGTTAGTGGATTGATAGGCCCACAGTCATTGCTCTCTGCCCAACATACTCGTACGTACATATTTATTAAGATGGACCTGGCAAGCTCCAAGCGAATAGGAAGTTTCCACCTGGTAAAATTTGAGCTAAGGAGTATCCTTCAGAATTTCTGGTGCATAGAAGTAACATTCCTTTTTTTTTTTTTTTTAAGATGTTTTCAAAAGAATTGCATGGCAGTGAAAGCTCTATTTTGCTTGGCAGATAAAATTGGCCAGGCCAGACGGAATTTATTGGCCTTCTGTTATGTAGCAAGCAGAAAATGGGAACAGGAAGATTTATGAAGAAGCTGCTGCAGTGAAGCCAGGGTGAGTGGAGAAGGCCCACTGTGCCTTGTTGATCTGATTTAGAGACTGAGGGGCACTGAAGGCCAGGAGAAGGCTGAAGATGGAGAAAGCAAAGGCAGTGATTGTTGTTAGGTGCTCTAGTTTGTGATAACACCAGTTACCCTAGTGGAGATGCATGGGCAAATGAAGATGGGGGGGGGTGGCACAAAAATGAGGTTTTAGAGTACAGAACTGTGATATATTTTTTAAAAAAACTTCCAGCACTTTATTAAGTTCAGGCTCTCATTAGCTTTTATAATTCATACATTTTCTTCCATGATCAGTGAGAAAGGAAGTACTTGGAACTTACATGATTCTGATAACTCTCATTATTGGAATACAACAATATCTTGGAATCTTTCCTTTAATTGTGGTCTTTTCCTCGCTTCAGTACATGATGTGTGACTTTTCAAGCCTTGCCTTTCCAAGCATTAGTCTCCCCACAAATTCCAGTTCCAATCTTTTAAGGCTGGCTTTTCAACTCCAAACTACTTATAACCAAACTGCTTATTCTCTTCCATAAACACAACCACCTCCTCTGCTGATGGATCGCCACTGATAAATGATGGTCTCCCCTCTCCTGCACTTCTGATCTGGTAGAATCTTGAAAATTGTTTACATCTATTGCTATTTTTGCTATATGAAAGTATTCAATATAGTATTTATTAAAATAAATCTGCTTTCTCCTAATTGTGTTAGACTTCCAGTATTTTGTTCTTTGATTATAGCTTAGAGAAAAATGAGTACTAAACTTAAAAAATTCATTAGAAGTCTGTAATATAACTCAAAATGATGAAGTTTGAACTGCAGAAGTGTGTTTCAAAAATTAGAGAAAGTGAAAGGTTCTGAGAATTTAGGGGAAAATATCAGTGATAAGTAGGACATTTATTTCTACTACTCGTATTAATGTTTCCAACTTCTTACTTCCTTCTCTTTCTATTGCACCTGTCTGATGAAACATTCACCAAACTTACATGATCTTTTAACTTTTACATGTCTTTTAAATTTATATTTGAATTATTTAAGAGGCTCATTCCGACTCTAGTCTCAACATTGTCCATTTTGTCAGGTTTCTATCAACGCTTTCTTCTTTTCTCCAGTTCTGAATCTGACTCCTTCTGGCTATACCTGGTCCTCCCCTTGTGACTTTATCTCTTAACTCAAGAGAGAAAACAAATTTGAGAAAGAATCTCGGGGCTCCTCCCACTTAGCCTGCTTAGTGTGTGAACTTCCTGTCCCCTCCCCGGAAGGAGCTGTCCCTCCTCTGCGTGAGTGCCTCCCCCGCGGGGTTCAGGCGCTGCCTCTGGCTTCACTGATTATCTGCTTTCTCCATTTGTCAGTTTCATCTTTCTTTACTTCTTTCAGTAAGGACCACATTAAAAAAAATGATCAACATTTCTGGCCATTAGAGAAATGTGAATTAAAACAACACTGGGATTCCATTTTACTCCAGAAAGAATGGATATCATCAAGGAAAAAAATAATAACAAAAGGTAGCAAGGCTGTCGCGGGGGAGGGAAGGAAGTTTTCCAAATTGTTGCTGGGAAAGTAAACTAGTAAAACCACTATGGAAATCAGTGTGGAGATTCTTAAGAAAAACTAGAACAAGAAATTCCTTTTGACCCAGCTGTTTTCCTTCTAGATATCTTCTACAAAGAGTTAAAGGCTTCAGCGTTTTGTGGGGATACATGCATATTCATGTTTGTAGTAGTATAGTTTATAATATCTGAATCCTGAAAGTAGTTTATATGTCCACTAGCAGAGGGATTGATAAAGAAAATGTAATATTTATAAACAATGCAGAACTACACTGCCATAAAAAGGATAAAGTTGAGTCTTTTTAAACAAAATGGATGCACCTTGAGACCATAGTGTTCAGTGAAATAAATTCAACGCACAGGCTTGAATATCACAGTTTTTCTTATATAAGAAATCCAGAGTATAAATGAATAGTAAAGTAAAAGATATATAATAGGAAATAGGGAGACAGTTCTTTTGCAAATGGGAAGAAGAAGAAGAGATGGAGCAAGCAGGGAGGGGAAGTGGGGAAGGAGAAGAAAAAAGAACTGAGTATAGTATTTACATGTCAACTG
>PVIC010043710.1:0-15317 GCA_004025085.1 Thryonomys swinderianus
TATACAGGAGGGAACAGCAGTGCCTCTGTACACCGGGGAGGACATGGGAACAGGTGGGTGAAGAGATGCTGATCCTTTGCCCTGGCCCCCCAGGCCTGACAGCTGCTGTGTTGGCTGCACGCTTGGCTCATGCAAGGTTACCTCAGTCTCCCTCCTTCCTGTGGCTTGGTCACCTGGGCTTTCGTGAAACTCTTCCCATGAATTTGGGCAGAAAGCTGGCTAGGACCTGGCAGGATTCCCTAATATGTCCATTTTCCTGTTGGCATCAGCGCAGATGGGTAGTAGGCCTGAGGTTTCCATACGGTTTCTCTGCCACTGCTTTCTCAAATGGAGCCTTGCAGAAGATATGTGGAATGGAAAGAGTAGCACTGACTTTTCTATGCCCAGTACTGGGCAAAATGGATGGGCTGCTATGATTACTGTGTCTCCAAAGATCAGGTTGGGGATTTAATGTCTAAAGCAACAGTTTGGGCAAGTGGGACCTAATAAGAGGCGATTGGGTCACAGGCCCTGCTTTCGTGAATGGGATGTCATTACCTTGAAAGGAGACGAGTTAACATGCGAGCAGGCTATTATGGTAGCCTGGCCCTGCCTTCCCCTCCTGCTCCTCCCTCTCACCCTCTCTTGCCTTCTTACCACAGCATGATGCAACACCAAGGCCCTCACCAGACCCTGCCCCCATGTTCTTGAATTCTCACCCTCCAGAATTATAAATCTCTGTTCTGTATAGTTGACCTAGTCTCAAGGATTCTGTTATAACAACAAAAAAAAGCAGACTAAGATCAGAGGCTTCAGGTTAGGTTAGAGTTTCGCCCCGTCTACTCTTGTTCCCTAACTACTTTGATTTATAGTGTAGATGCCTCTTTCTCTTTACCACTAGCACATATGCTGTTTTCTGGGTTGTGTGATCCCTGTACGGAAGCTGAGCTTTTAAATCAGAGTTTTAACCATGAAAATAGAGTAAATCATTTTATTTCTTTGAGCCATAGTTTATTGTCTTTAAAATGGGGGTGAAAATATGGTACTGAGAGTTAAAGCATTCAGTGAAACTAAATATGAAAAATGCTTGCAGAGTGGCTGGCACCTCACTCAGTAAATCACTCAGTAAATAAATAACTCTGGCTATTCATTATCACTAGGTCAGGGATTATATCTTCTCCTGGCCACACTGTTTGAATGGGTACAAGCAAATAAATGTACAAGTCTCAAAAATAGATAATCTGCTAATATATGTTCCAAACATAAAACGCCTTGCTAACTGCTCTTACTTTACTCTGAAATGTTTATTGTGTTCACTCGACAAGTATTTACCCAGGACCTTTGGCCAGGCGCACACTCTCAAGAGGCACGCAGAGCTCCTAGGAGTCCAGAGGGAAGCTGCACCACGGATCCGTCTCACACCTGGGTTTGTCTCTACAGTCTCAAGTGCCCATGTTCCCTTGTCACTAGTTCCTCGGTGCTTGGCTTGCTTTGATTTTGGAGCATCTGTCCTGTTTCTTTTCCCATCACAAAAGTTCACGTCACTCATCTCCTGGCTTTGACTCGCATTTCTATTTTCCCCTTTAACTTCTTAATCCGTAAGACCTGGTTGTAAACACAGGAATGCTAGGGAAGTGTAAAGCTCTCAGTCCAGTCTCCAGCTTCTCTATGTCGGGACCCTGGCTTACCTGCCTGTTCAAAACAACCTTGCTCTCTGTCTCCCCTCTCTGCTCATGTGGCTGGTCTGAGAGCTCCTTGTGTCCCCAGAAACTGACGCTGTTCTGGGTGCACAGTGAGTCCTCAGCCCCTGGCCTGGCTCGCCTGCCTGAGCCCCTCAAGCGGGACCTCACAAAGGCCCTTGCCAGCTGCTCCTCACTGTTCGGCCGTGGAGACCTGTGTCTCTGTCGCAGGGCTGCCCCCAGATTCTTTCCTTTCTTATCAGCACCATCCAACTCAGACCTCTGCATTTGCACCTGGGGTATTGTGCAATGTCAGTCTAGTCCTACTTTTTCCATCGGTTTCCATCCTTTTATCCCTTAGTCTCTTTCTTCCTTTCATGAAACAAAACTGAGTCCGTACTACAATAATAATATTAGTACACCAATAATAGCTTCTGTTACTACTCACGGTTTAAGCTGGCACTTGTGCGCTTGGCATTACTAATCATGTTGGATTAACTCCAACCAAGGGCACGTGACTATCCCAGTTTCACAGAGTAAGAAACTGGTCCTCAGACCCGAGCCCTACCGTATCCACAGCTGCAGCCTGTGTATTGCTGCTGCTCCATCCTGCCTCCTGTCCATCCGGCCCTGCATGAGGTGCCCATACAAGGGTGAGCAGGGCTGACATCAGAGCAGCATCCTCGCTGTCTCTTTAGACTTTAGGCGGAAAGGGAAGCCAGCATGAGGGCAAAGCATCGCACCCCAGACAGTGTCTGTGCTGAGTGAGCATAGGAAGAGCAGCCTTCTAGACTGGCTGGGGGCCGGGGTGGGGGCGGGGAAGTGAGGCCACTCAGCACTTCACAGACAGCACTGCGGCAAGAGGGAGGCAGGAGGAGGCGTCTGTCAGTATGACGGTGGGGGATGGTAGGGGCTGAGCAGTGGGACTGCGGTGAGCTTGGCTCGGAGAGCAGCGAGCTGAGGAGCTCCCCGAGGGCACCGGACCAGCCAGAGAGACGCGTGTGCAGCCCCAGCGCGGCGTCTGGCCTGGAGCCGCGTGAACTTCACTCCCTTTTAAATTTGTTCAAACGCGGCTCCCAAACTGATGCACAGCTCCTGTCCACACACTGAGAAAAACCTTCAGTAGGTTCCCCCGCTGGGAAGGAGCTACTCACACCTCCGCTGTGCAGTCACAGCCTCCTGCGGTGCGCAGAAGGCAGCCAGACGGCGGTGGCAGGGTGAGGGCGGCCAGAGACGCGCGCCGGCGAGGCTGACCTCACCCGCCTTTGTGCCTGTTCTCGGGCCGGGGTGAGAAGACGGGATGGTGGAGAAAGGAAGAGGCAGCGTTTCTCAGCTGACTTGTCTGTTCCCACTTCCCTCTTCAGTTTTCTCTTGATCTAACCCGGGGGACAAAGCAGCCCACTTCCACTGCAAAAACAGCATCTCTGAGAACGTTTCCACTCCTCGCCTTCCTGGTACACTTCCTCACCCTGAGCGCGAGCGGCGTGATTATGTATCTCCGCGTTTTCTATGGTCCATCCGCGCTCAGCAACCGGCGATGGCTCTGTGCAGCCTCTCAGATCGAGGATGAAGTCTCTCGCTCTCAGCCTCCTACAGCCACCTGATTTCTGTTCCAACCAGTCTGTTTGGTAAAACACTGTCCTGCCTTTGGGCGTACCTCATCCTGTGCTTTTTAATAAGAGCACCCAGATTCCAGGATGTGGTGACGAGCAGGACCTTCTGGGATGAGGGACGCATGCTCTCTGTCACGTTCAAAACAGAGCCATGCATGACACTTGAAAGGCGACTGGTGTAACTGAGGAAATTAATTCAACTCCACTTATTTTAATTCATTTGACTGTACATAGCCACTCACAGTGGCTAGTGTACTGGACAGCACAGTGCTAGCTAAGGGCTTTCTCTTTACTAGAGTGAGAGGAGGTTTCGGGCCTACTAGAATCTTCATTTCCCACTCGGTCCAGAGTATTCTGTAAATGCTGAGTACCTGCTTCCTCAGGTTTCCTCTCCACTCCCGCTGTAGCCCTCTCTGCAGGCCGAGTCTGGCTCAGAGCTCCCCGAGGGGCTGGGGACATGCACTATGAGTATAGGGACTTGCTCCCAGGCAAAGCTTATCATGGTTATTATTTTCTTTATGAAAAGCCTCCCTGTTAATAATAACAGATCTCTTTATTTCATCCTGGACCAGGTCACACCCACAAAGAGGAGCAATTGTTCTGAGAAACTAACAACGTTAGTCAAAACCAAAACCCACCAAGCTTTTTTTCTCTGACAGGCTTGAGTCGTGAGTTGTGCTGAGGGTTAAGACAAGAAAGAGATCACTCTGCTTTCTGGCTTAGACCCTGGCTCAGTGAGCTCCTAGCTGTCAACACCCAGTGTTCGGGTTAAATTCCATAAGTGTGGAGGCTTGTACTGAACTTTCCACATCTAACGAAACAGCCCAGGCCCCATGGTCACACCGGTTATGCTAAAAAATAAGTGCCCAAAAGACAGTGGTGGATATATGGTGAGGGGCATCATTTTGGGTTATAAAACAGAACTAGTCAGGTCTTAGTCATACGTAGAGAGACAGGTGCTTTCCTTCCTGTCTTAAGGTCACCCAGGCCTTTCTTCTCCAGGTCTAAGAACACGGGGTCCTCATGCCTGTTCTTTTGACAGGCTGTTCTGTAATGCATAGGTACTCGGAGGGGAGGTTTGCTTTTTATTTGCTTGCTTTGGTTCTTATTGTTTTTGCCATGACAAAGCTTGATGAATTTCCCAGAAGTAAATGCAAAACGATAACCTAGAAATTGAGTTCTGTGCTGAGTGAATCATCTTCAATCTGTAACGCTTTACTGGCTTCTCCTGATCCTTGCCTTTCTTTCACGCTGTTACAGACCTCCCAATTCTGCCTCCCTCGTAGTCCTTGCAAGATCTGTAGGGTTCTGGCTGTGACCTGAAGGGCTGGGGTTCCCATAACGACCTTATGGCAGCATGGGCCTCTCCTGTGCTGTCATTTGGTGGCATCTGCTCAGAGCCATATAAAGTTTCCTTTTATATCCTATGAGGAGCCCCACCCCCACATTGAATGCTTCCTCAGGATGGTCACAAGGTTCATCAGAATGGGTTAAGCTGAGGTCACTGTGGTGAGGAGAATACCTGACTGCCTCACACTCTCACATCCTCAAAGGTTTTGTGTGTGAACTACATCTGTTCTTTTACCAGGAGAGATAAGTCTTTGCAAGGAACATTCTCTGACCTATTTGATACAGAGCCATTTATTATCCTTCAGATCCTCCCTGCAGTCTCTCAAACCCTCCCCAGTGAAAGCCCTTGCAAATAGTGACCAACCATGAAGAAAGATCTAAAATAAAGTTCTTCACTGGAAGCCAGAGCATACTAATATAAAGCAGACTCTATGATCATGCTGTCAAATTGCCATTAAAATACCAAAATATCTTAAAACTACATCAAGCGTATGTGCTTTTGTGATGATGTTTACCCAACAGGGTGTGGCATAAAGTGTGTTTTTCAAACTCCCCAGGTCTCTGGTGAGAAGGAAAGAGGGCTGCAACCTGGAACACAGGTGCCAGGTTGGGGGCAGAGTTCTCTTCAGACAGTGCTATAGCATAGAAGGGCAGAGCATGAAATAGGATGATATTTAATCATCATTTGGCTGGAGCCAGCACAAGAAAGCCTGTCATTTTATATAAAATTCTAGCATTCAGAGTATACTCTGAATATAAAGACTGAGAGCCATGGGCCTAGAAGAAAATAAAGAGAGAGTAATTAAAACAATGGTGAGCAGCCAGAATTAAATGCATTAAAGATAGAAATGATGGAAGAAAGGAAACTCAATGAAATGTGTTTTGAAATAAAAGTTGAGGAAGCCCTTAAAGACAATCTCCTCTGCAGTGTGAAGTAAAATCATTTGTTGGTAAAAATAAAAGTAGAGATGCTTATATCTGAGCAGAAACTATGCTAAGTGATTGTTATATGCTTGTTTAATCTCCACAATTTCATATAATAGGAACTATGACTTTCCTAGTTTAATGAGTAGGGAAACTAAGACTGGGGGAAGTTGCACAGTTTATTCCTGGTCAAGGAGAAAGGGAAAGAAGAAGTGCCCTAATGAGGAGGGGGAAAATGGAGTCTGAGAAGAATTAATTGTTTAGTTCCACCGTGTTGCAAATGTTGTCAAATTCAATAAAAACCAAGTAAAGAGATTTCCAGAAGAAGGAGAGGAATGCCAACCCGGGGTGTTAGCAAGTGTGGGTGATCCTCTTCAGGTCAAGCAGTTTTGGGGCCCTTATTGCACTGGCTGGGAAAGAAAGAAGGTGGGTCTGAAGGAAACGTTGAATGGGAGCTAGGGTGGTTGATGGGTTGCTGTGGATGAGAGGAGCATTATCTTGGGTAAGAGTCACCATGGAGACAGGGTGTAGAGGCACAGGGCAGGACCCAGTGGCAGGTGGAGCTCTGTGGGAGGACAAAAGCCAGTTATACCACACAGTGGGGAGAAGAAGGGTCTGCTCTTGCCTCAGAGTTCTAGTGCCAGTGACAACCTGACTCGAAAGGCCACAGGCATTAACAATGTCGTAGGGTCAGCGTAAACTCTCGTGGGAAGAGGGCAAAAGGGCACTTGACATGTGGCAGGAAAATTCAGGAAGTGCCAACTCACTGTAGCCTGGTCTGATGGTGAGCAGGATGCCTTACTGGACAGAGAGGTCCATGCTAACACTCTGATGCCTCCTCTGAGTAGACCACAGTGGACGAATACCCAGGAAGTTTTGGTGGCCTCTGCTGCGGCATAGGACCCACCCTCCACCCTCAGAAAATGAGGCATTATTTTTCTGCTCTCTCTTGTCAGACACTAACTCCCACGCAGGAAAAGGAAGCACCTTTTGTCAGATGCTGCGGCCACTTCCTCTTCAGAAGGCTCCAGCCAGTCTTTCGCTTTGCAGAATGCGGGGGCCGAGAGCAGCTGCTGGACTGTGTATGCCTTGGTCTGGCTCCGGCTCTGAGCAGGAGCAGGCCGTCCGCTCGGCTCCTGTCCGGTCTGATGCAGAAGTGGACCACTGAACAGGACGTGGCTGTGGCCCACCCCGCTGCTCAGGCCCCACTGGGGTTTCCTCTCTTGTCTCCTCTCATTTTGTGCTCGCTGCTTTATGTCCCTCAGTCAGTCAGCCGGTGTGTTCCTCTCTATAGCTCGGTCCAGGAGTGTGATGACTGGTGAGCAGATGGCGAACTTTCACTCAACATCCACCCTCAACCCTCTGGAGAGGCCCATCAAGATGGGTTGGCTGAAGAAGCAGCGGTCCATTGTGAAAAACTGGCAGCAGAGATACTTTGTGTTGAAGGCGCAGCAGCTCTACTATTACAAGGACGAAGAGGACTCCAAGCCGCAGGTACTGGCTGGGTGTTTATTTCCATTAACATGGCTCCCCCTGGGGCACAGAGAAGGTGGGCTGTCCTTCCACTCTTCTAGGCCTCCTGAAGAGAACAGGGCACATCTATTTTTGGCTAAGCTGTTTTTTTATTTTCACTGTTTTCTAGGCCTGTACACTGAGTTGCAAAGATGACAGAGAGGCCCTCTGCTAGGTAAACACTGTGGAATTTCCTCAGTGAATCGCTAAGATCAGGCTCCAGTGCAGTGGATCCAGAGCTGGAGAGAGTGCACTTGGGCTCCATAGAAAGGATTTGGTGCTCTTTGATTTTTTTTTAATAAACATGCATGAAGCATTTAGATGTTTGTTGCACATGTGTTTATGCATACATGCTCTAGTGACAGGGACTGTTCCAAGTACTGGAAATAAATGAGAAAAATAGGTGAAACATCCCCGCTCTACAGAGTTTATTATATGGAAGGAAGATAGAGAATAAACATAATAAATGCAAAAAGCATGTAGCTTTTTCGAAAAGGACTGGTTCTATGAGGAAAAATTAGAATGGTATAGGGGAGACCAAGAGTCTGGGGAGAGTGTTGGTAAATTTTAAATAGGATAGTCAGAGTGACCTCCTAAACAGGGTGACAGTTGTGGACAGACCGAGGAGGAGAGGGAGTTACCTAGGTAGAGTTCTGGGAAAGAACATTCCAGGCAGAGGGGAGAGCTGGCACAAAGGCCCAAAAGGGAGCGCGTTGGCCCATCAGGAGGTCAGCTGTGGTGACTCAGGGCTGGAGAGTGAGAACCACAGAGGATGAGGTCAGGGAAGTGAGGGCAGGGGCAGGGGAAGGGCACAGATGTGAAGGGCACCACAGGTCCCCACTGTGACTTGAACATCTGCAGTATCATGGGGGGCCCTACGGGGTTCTGAGCATAGAGGTGACATTCATTAGCTTTTAATCTAAAAAGATAGCTTTCATTACTGTGTTCTGAAACCAGGGGACCCAGGTAATCTAGGTGTGAGTTATGATGTTAAGGAGCTCAGTGGATTTATGGGCTGGTAGGACGTAGATTCTGGGTACACTTGAAAATGGAGCAATCAGGACTTTGTGATGGAGTGGGTGAGGCAGTGAGAGCGGGCTCTGATCTAGAGCCTGGGCCTAGGTCTCCTCTCCCAACCTTGTAGATTCTTCCTGCCCACTGTGGTGTGAGACAAGCGGCTGCTAAGAAAAACCCTGGGGCTCTAGGATAAGCTGGATGTTCTGGACTTCAAGATGGCCAAACACCACCTAGCAATCCTATCTGTGGGGTTTTATAAGGGTAGGATTAGCCAGAAAGAACACTGTAGGGAAGACAGACTCTAGAACCTCTGGAATAGTGAGGATAAGAAGTGTGTGTGTGGGGGGGGGGGTGGACAGGTGAATGGAAAGGTCAGCTCTCTCTCAGGGCAGGCTGGAGGAACCCTAACACAGCAGCAAGACTCAGGCCACCACGCTCTCTACTTGGGGCCCTGAGTTCTGTGTATCTTCACTCTGGAGGCTGGGGAAGGGCCTTAGAGACGCCACCACAGACCGGGCTCTTGTCGATGTTCTGTGTCGTAATCTGACTTCCTTCTCTTTACGAACAAGGCAGACCTTATCAGAGCAGAGCAATTCCAAACTAAGACAGCAGCAGAGGGTGCAGGAAGATAATATAGGAGGCCTTCCACTGTGAGAGCAGAGCTTTGGCCATCACAGATCAACGAAAGGATGTCAGTGGTGTCGCTCCACTGAGTGAGGATGACAGGGGTTAAGTTTTCCTAGCTCCACAGTTGTCCTGCAGTGTAATTACTTAATTCTTCCTTATCCTTCTTTTATCAAATGAAACAATATCAACTGTTGCCAATTTTTACACGATTCAATGATAGGAAGCATGTGTAAACAGATGTTTTATAAAAATATTAATTAATTCCAAATGGTAAAGTAAATATTTGAAGGGCTTTGCTTCTTTTCCTACTTATAGGAAGAGGAATCCCAACCCAAGGCCTTCTAAAGATTAAAATAGCCTGGGATAATTAGGGAAAGCTTCTCCTAACATGACATAGTTGATTTATTTTAAAGAAATATATCAATATAATAGGTCTAATCAATGGGGTAAGTGAAAAAAGCCACATGATCTCTAAAAGATGCATACTATAAAATAAACTGTTAACAATACAATTTTCCTTAAAAAGAATAAATATATTTTACTTTGTGCTGATGTGTGCATCAGGATTGCAAAGGACACAGATGTAAGTGGAGAATGTAGAAAACCACAAAAGTAAAAAATAAAAATTGTCCACAGTCCCAGCAGCAAGAAATAGCCATATAAATCTAGCCTTCCTTTACCATAGATATCTACAAAGTCATCTACTATAAATGCAAAATTGATATACTATTAATGAAAATAAAGCAAAATGTCATGAATATTGTTCCTTAATATATAAATGTTATTCTATGATGTAATTAGTAGAACCAAAAACCGTGTACAGATGGCTTATGATTTCTTAGTGTTGGAAATGTGGGTTTATGTTCATATATCATTATCACAAATCAGAATGAAGTGGCTATCTTTATAGTTATTATTATTTTATTATGATACAGAAAAATCTAAATCCATTTAAAATAAAATACTGTGAACTGTATTACCATTGAACATTTTTTTCCAAGACCGCAAAGTACCTACATTTGAAACGAGAGCTACAGACTAGAGCTAAAATATTGAGAAAAGACAAAGGTACATTTTCTCATTTGTATTCAAAACTAATGATTCTGAAAAATGAGAGAGTTAAGTAAAGCCAGATTGATAAAAATATCAGAAGAAAATATAGTTATCTCTGCAACTTACTTTTTAATTTCCTTATTAGTGTACGTTTTCAGTGCATAATTACATTTGTCTTGGGGAATTGGCACATATACATATTGCCTTTTAACTGTTATTATATTGCCTATTTCCTTATCTCCCATTTTCCCCATCCTCAGTTTCCCTTCCCATCTCCACAGAGTTGGGAAGCTGATTTTTTTTTTTTTGAGACAGGGTCTTGCTTTGTAGTTCAGGTTGGCTCTGAGCTCACTATAGGAAGCTGATTTTTAAAAGCACAACAAGAACTTCACAAGAAATGGACTAGTTTAATAAATATTTATCTTAAAATTAGCATAATAAGATAACTTCAAGTAATAAACCAGAAAAGGTGTGTATTATATATAAAAAACAATGCTCTTAACATTTAAAGTATTCTTCCAAAGCCATAAGAAAAACTGCTCAATAGAAAAGTGAGTAAAGATATGAACAGACAATTTACCAAAGAAATGTAGTGGCCAGTAAACATATATTTGAAAATTCAAACTCAGCAATGGCTAACAACATACAGTGAAAACTAATGGGACATCAGTCCCCCTTATCAAATTGGAAAACGTTTTGTAGAAAACTGAGTAAATGAAAACTAAGAAATAAATGTGCATGCAAAACCTATAGAAATGAACATCTGTACAAGCTTTCTGGAGGCTAATATGTTTTTAAAAAAATATAAACCCTTTGACCCACATTTCCTTTTTTTAAGTTGAATTCTTTATTGGTATGTTTTATATATGCATCGCAATCACACTCAACATTGGGAATTTGTAGCAGTATATGACATGAGTTAATTTTCATTTTTACCCATTCCCCTAGCCACACTACAACACCCATCCCCAAAATACATATGCTTTCTTTCTTTTTTGACCCACATTTCTAGTTGTGGAATTTAGCCTACAATTTTTCTGTCAGTTGACAGAGCTCCCCTGAGAAGCATGGTGCTGGACACTTCTGCCAAAGGCTCTCTGCTGAGTTGATTTGAGTATAGTATCTGTCCACGTCTGTGGCACAGATATTCTCAATAAGATGGATTTAAACTATCAGTGTGACATTACTGAAGTCAGAATTGAGATGTAACAGCACAGTGAACAGCACTTCCACAGAGGAAGTAATGTAATTAACCACGTAGCAGAAGTAAATAGAGAAGAGATAAATTTTTTGCCGTAAAATATTTTAACATAGGTTTAGTAAGTTTTAAGAATGGTGGTGCTTAGCAGCTGGCTCACAGACTTCCTGAAGTTGAAACAGTTTGTCCTCATGATCAATGGAACCAGCCTTAGTACATCAGTGCCACACCAGTCTCCCCTTGCAGGGATCTTCATATAACTCTCCCTGATCAGTTCTACAGAGTTCACCCTTGTCAGTTTGCAAAGTAGGTGAAAGCAGTGATAGGTGACTTGGGTCCTTCCCTTTCTGTGATAGTTCCTTCCTCTTCAGAGCTCCCCCACTTGACCCAAACTGATGTCTCTTCCTCTAGCATGTCTTTATTGAAGATGTCCCAGCCCCATGGTCAGCGTGAGGAAGGACTGCACTCTTACACCTTGGTGTGAGAGGGTTTAACTTCGATTGTTACTTATTCAAGCAAGTGGGACTTGGACATGGGGCCTATAGTATTCTGCATTCCAGGAATCATACAGACTAAGATGTGAACCATTATCTTTCCTATTAACTAATTCTGATTTTGGGTCAACTAATTAACCTTTCTAAACCTTATTTTCCTCATGTGTCCAGGTGGAAAACTAACCATCCTTCTTTCACAGACTTTCTGTGATGATCAGATATGCTAATACATATATATTCAGGGCAGTCAGTGGGACTCTGGCACCTTTTATCTGCTCTAATATAAACAGGGTCTTGCTTTGTAATTCATGCTGGCCCTGAGCTCACTATTTAGCCCAGGTTAGCCTTGAACTCACAGCAATCCTCCTGCCTCTGCCTCTTGAGTGCTGGGATTACAGGTGTGAGCCACCACAACCAGCACTGTGGTGTATGGTACTGATTGCTGTGTTTGTGATACGTGGTTAATGGAGATTGAATTCGGGACTTTGTGTTTGCAAGACAGATGCCGGAACCACTGAGCTAAATCCATGGCCCTAAACATGTAATTTTTATCTGATGAAGTGATTTGAGGTACCAAATGACATAGGGGAGGCAAGTACTTCTGAAATGGGCTTTCCTTTCTTTCCCAGTGGTATTCCTTCCTGTGTAAAAGTCACATGACCTTTGATTCTAGTACTGTTTAACTTGTCCTAAGTAACTCGTTCAAAGTAGCCTGGCAGCAAAACTCATTTTAGGGTGATATGTTTGGAAAGCATTGATGTTATTTACTAAAGACAGCAAAGATCAGATAAAGGGACATTACTTGTTTTTCTTTTTAAATTGTTTTGTTTTGTTCTTTTGAGACTGGGTCTCACCACATATTCCAGGTTGGTTTTGAATTCATGATACTCCTGCCTCAGCCTCCTGAGTACTGGGATTACAGGTGTGCACACTACATCTGGCTGAGATTATTATCATCCCTAGTCCCACAAAAAAGTGTGTTCAAGGGAGCACAAGCATCTGGGAAGTGTTTCTCAGTCTCTCTTGCCGCTGCTAAGTTACTGTGTCCTCTTACACAGGACCTGTGGCACACTCTTAAGTGATTCCCAAGAAATAGTCTGGGCTCAGCACTGTCTACTGAGATCAAGAGTCTGGTTTGGCTGTGACGTTGGGTCCTAGAAAAGTAGGATGGGACAAGTGTTGGTGATGGCGTTCCTCAGTCCTCCTCCTGTTAGAACTTTGTTCTTCTCACTCCCAGCTCCTAGTTTGCTCTCAGGTGGTTGCCACTTAATGTGCCTAAGGCCTGAGGAGCACCAGAACTGCTCCGTTCCAACCGAGAGGCCCACTCTCCGTGTTCCCCCCATCTGCCCCATCTTCACCACGCCCTTGTTACCCACCTGTTCTCTAACTAAATCTGAGTCTGTAGGTGACGCAGTGCCTCTTATCTTAGAAGCCTGCTTTGAATCTTTCAGGGCTGTATGTATCTACCAGGAAGTACCATCAAGGAGATTGCTACAAACCCAGAAGAAGCCGGGAAGTTCGTCTTTGAAGTCATTCCAGGTAGGTGCATTCCAAATGAACTCCAAGAGGTAGAAAGAGATGATTTATTTCATTCACATGTTACTTCTGGGTCCTGGAAGTCAAGGTTTCACCAAGTCCTTCAGCCAAATGGTCGATCTGTGAGGATCACATGGGGTTCTGTTCATAGCTCTTGGACCTGCCCTAGTCGTTGACCTAGCACAAGGATCCGGGTGATGCCCAGGGACAAAGTGAGTCCACACTCGGTTCAACTCCGAAAGCGCTTCACAAGTGTGAACTTGGAGCCAGGCACTGTACCAGGCACTGATGTGAAAAGTGTACCTTCCCTTACTAACCCAAAGGCGCTCAGTCTAGAAGAAGAGTGGAACATTAAAATAAATAGTTACAATATAAATTTCACCGTGTAAAGCTGCCATTTGGACGGGTGGAAAATGGTGGAAAGTCAGCAGCTGCATATGGATCCACAGGACTTCATAAGAAATGATAGTTTCCACTCGCTGTGCTTTTAGCCTGTGCTGGATGTTGTATGTCACATATGAGGTGTGATAAAATGCAGTAAATATTTTCATTTTTAAGAAAATTATTACAAGAGACACATTACCATTCGTTTCCTTCAGGTGCACTTGGCCCATCGTCCTTGTGAGGCACTTCTGGAAGTTGCTTCCCTGTCTTTAGTCAGCGTTGTCTTGGTGCCCTTTCAAAGCTTTTACCTTTCTCTTTTTAATTGATTGTATCAGTACATTTTATATATACATTATGATCACATTCGCCATTAAGGGTTTGTACCAATACATGAAAAACCTTTTGCCTTTCACACTCCCTGTGATGTAGAGGAGGAGCCAGAAGTTCAGAGTGCAGACCTGGTGAACAGGGGATGTGGATCGATCAAAATGCTCTGTTTGCCTGAAATTGCTTCAGACATTTTGAGTTGATCCAGCACATCCAGACGGCCATGAAAAGCCACCCGTGGAAGAACTTCCAGATCTGCTTCAGAAGGTGGCAAGAACTATGGGATAAGCGTATTTGAAAGAAGAGGGAGTAGTTTAAAGGGGATTAATGGCACTGTGTCTTTTACCGTAATATACTTTTAAAACATTCACCATATTTTTTTTTATCACACTGCAGATGCCCAGTCATGCGTTCCCTTCCTCCGACGTGGAGCACAGGGGTTTGGCTCATGCTCCTGAAGCTGCCACACTGAGTCTGCTTCTTCCGTTTCCTCGTGTCCCCGTCTCTTGCTCTTTCGCCATCCCTAGGGCTGCCGGAGACTTCAGGACTGCTGAGTTAGCGATGGCGGTCTTGTTGCTCCCACCCTGCTGATCGCAGCCAGGAGTCACCAGTTCCCTGAGTGCCTCTTCCCTTAAACTCCTCCGACCCCCTCGCACAGGCAGCTGGTGGAGAGGGAAGAACTGCCTAGTCTGGAGTCAGCCTTCTCAGCTCCAAAGCCCTACTTCATCCCTTGCTATTTCTGTAACAAGTCTCTGATTTCCTCAAACTTTTTTTTTTAAAGTCCATACAATAGGGACAATGGTGAAGAAAATGAGGATTAAACAGAAAAATCTCTATGAAACGCTTGGGGCAGTGCATACCACACAGTAGTGCCACTAAGTGTTTGGTATTTTGGAGATAGCTAGAGGGAATTACAATGCAAAGAAATATGCTAAAACTCAATGTATTCATTTAGAGAAAACAAAGAAAATCTTCATGTCCACAAGTGGTTCTCTCATGGGCATCCCCTTTCCTTTTTTATCTGAAGGTGGGTCATTTATTCTGTTTTTTTTTTTTTTTTTTTTTTTTTTTTTTTTTTTTTTTTTTTTTTTTTTTTTTTTTTTTTTTTTTTTTTTTTTTTTTTTTTTTTTTTTTTTTTTTTTTTTTTTTTTTTTTTTTTTTTTTTTTTTTTTTTTTTTTTTTTTTTTTTTTTTTTTTTTTTTTTTTTTTTTCCTTACAAGAACAGCTTGCTCTTTTGAGTTTCTCTTCCCCCTCTGGGGAAATCCCACACCTTTCACACAAAGGTTCTTCTGTCCATAGCATCCCTCTCCTCTAAAGTTATTCAGGACACAGCTGTCCATGGTAACATACCTCTCAGTGCCTGGGTTTTCAGTCCAGGAAAAAAACTCTACAGAGATGAGAGCTCCATCTAAAAATGCACTGTGTGCTTTGTTCCAGAAGCCAGTGCCTAAGGATGGCTGTTCAAGGGGGGAGGATGTGTCCTCCTGTCACCCACTGTCACAGTGGCATCTTAGTCTCTAGAAAAACTCTTGGACAGTTTTTCTTTCTTTCTTTCTTTCTTTCTTTCTTTCTTTCTTTCTTTCTTTCTTTCTTTCTTTCTTTCTTTCTTTCTTTCTTTCTTTCT
>PVIC010043711.1:0-15312 GCA_004025085.1 Thryonomys swinderianus
TATCAAGTACTTTGTGGTATTACTGATTTCATTCTTCATAGTATTAAAACTAGCTAGGTTCTTTAGCTTGTAATGTGTAGTCATGTCACAAAAGTGTTTATTCTTTTTCCAGTTTCTTTTCATTATGAAATATACAAAGTAGATAGGTCTTTAAGTGCATTTTAAGACACAGTGAACAGATCTACCTTGCTTAAGAAACAGCTGTCAGAGATAGATCACACGACAGCCCCTTCTTCCTTCATCAGCCATCCCCACAGACTGTCCTGAATTTCCTTTCTTTTATAGTTTTACCATGTATACTCCCTTATACAGTGTTCTTTTAGAAGTATCTGAGTTGTCTGTATATCTTAAGCATAAATTTTTTTGAGATTGTTTTTTATGCATATAGCTGTTCCTTTTCACTACTGAATAGTCTGATTTTTATTGAGTCTGTTAGTGAATATTTAAATTGTTTTCCATTTCTTTGCTAATGGTGCAGCTGTAAATATTTTGGGGCACAGGTTTTTTACCTCTAAGTTGTATACCTGAGAAATGCAAATGCTTATTAGCCTTATAAGACAATGTTACATTAAATTGCAGTCACTAGTGGTGCAGTGAGATTCTATAAACTCACCATATACTTTTATCACCAAGATTTTTCATCTTAGCTAATCTATTTTAATTGGTATGTTTAATTTGACCTTTTTCATGTTTTTTGGTGGTGTTTCTGTGAAGTGCCTGAATAAATATTTTATTTACTTTTACTCCTGATAAAAAGTCTGTATAGGGCCAGTGGTTCCGGCGCCTGCCTCGCAAGTGCAAGGTCCTGAGTTTGATCCCCGGTAACCACATACAATGCTGGGCGTGGAGACTCACGCCCACCAGCAATCAATACCACATACCACAGTGCTGGCTGGGCGTGGTGGCTCACGCCTGTCATCCCAGCATTCGGGAGGCAGAGGCAGGAGGATTGCTGAGTTCAAGGCTTGCCTGGGCTACATAGTGAGCTCAGGGCCAGCCTGAACTACAAAGTGAGACCCTGTCTCAAAAAAAAAAAAAAAAAAAGTCTATATAGAGGCTGGGGATTTAGCTCAGTGGTTTCAGCACCTGCCTCACAAGCACAAGGTCACAAGTTTGATTGCCAGTACCAAAAAAAATGTTTGCATATATCCCAGATGCAGATCTATTGAGTTATATGTTGAAAATACTTTTCTCCAGTTTAACTTAACCTTTTACTCCTTTTACTCCCTTTTAACACACTACTGTGTTCAGTTTGCCAGTCTTTTGTATAACTTTTTTCATGAATGAGAATAGCCTAATTTTCTGCTATTTTATTGCAGCCTTTTCTCAAGGCTAAAAAAACAAGTGTATTAAAAGTAATAATAATAATAAAGGAAAATTGCTTATAAAAGCTAACATGCTTATAAAATATCTTTTTTCTGTTCTTGAGAAATATAAATGAGGATGTTATCACTGATGCTTGCTTGATAGCCCTGATGGTTTATTAAATCATCGGGTTTAGAAAAACAAAACTATTAAGTTGCAGTTGTTTCCTAGAAGCAGCAGCACAGTAATTACAAAAAAACAACAGAGAAGAAAGTATCAGATACACTAGCATCATACTCTTTGGAAATGGAGAAAACAACAGGTAGAGTTTGACGGAGAGTTGAGGCTGGGAAAGGTCTGGGAAGTAGGATGCTGCTTGAAAAAGGCATCCCTAGCTGCAACTTAGTAATAAAAGGTCTCCAGTTTACCAGAACCAGCCAGAAGTCACAAACCTTCTCTCTCATTAGGAAAAAGTGAAAATACTGTTACTAATTACTACTTTTTTTCATTATCTTACTATCTCAGTTCAAATCAACATCAAATAAGAATGTGTCTGTAGTCGGATGGATGGTGATGATGGCTGATGACCCGGAACATCCAGACCTCTTCCTGCTGACTGACTCAGAGAAGGGTGAGTCATTACAATACTTCAGGCCTTGGGTTGTATGGATACACGATTTTTTTTTGGAGACAGGGTCTCACTTTGTAGTTCAGACTGGCCCTGAGCTTACTGTGTAACCCAGGCAAGCCTCGAACTCAGCAGTCCTCCTGCCTCTGCCTCCCAAATGCTGGAATTACAGGCGTGAGCCACCACGCCTGCTATTGTTGTATGTGGTTTCTGGGGATCAAACCAGGGACCGGCCTTGTGCTTGCCACCCAGATGCCAGAATCACTGAGCTAAATCTCCAGCCCTGGTTACATGATTTCTGATGAGCCTAATCCTAGTGTAACTAAATACTCAATAAAGGAAGTGTTGTGTTTACTAGGAATTATTTTGTCACATAATATGTTTTAATCAGTGTTTTTAGAGCCTTTTTTCTTTACTAAATGGGCAAAAGCTTGAAATTAAAAGATAGCTAGTCTATGGCCCTACCACCCTGAACATCCCTGATCTTGTCTGATCTCAGAACCTCAGCAGGGTCAGGCCTGGTTAGTACTTGGATGGTAGATCAAAAAAGGCCAACTAAACCCTAAATGGATAAGCAAATAGAGGAAGAATTTGAGAATTATACCCATTGTTGTTTTAAAATCTCAGAGATTACACTTTGACCAGTTGTAACGTATACGACTTTCTATATTAAATACTTCACATACACTCTCTAAAGAGACATTGGTGAGTACAGTAATTGTTTGATGACCCAGTGGTCCAAACCCAGTTTGTAAAGTATTAAGAGAACTGCATGTTAAGCTGTTGAAAATTGCATCCTGCCTCTGTCACCACATGCAACAGGGTCCATCAGAAGAGATCCCTATGGTTCTGTTCTTCCTTCGTAACTACTGGCTCTTGACATCCCCACAAAGGAAGCCAAAAAGGAAATTCTTTCACATCTATACAGAATTCGTCACTGCACAACTCCATAACTAAAGTGCTGTACTTACATTTTGTTGACCTCACCAGTGTATTTTGACATGTTCATCTAGATGCTATTTTCTATCAATAGATATTCTACTTTTTAAGTATTATAATACTTTAAGTTTATGAATGTAGATTGGATATAGGAAAAAGTAATATACCAGACATACCAGAATGTCTTGTTTTGAAGTAGACTGATACACGGTAAGGACTTGCTGCACAACGTAAAACCCCAGCCTCTCAACATATCAAAGGCATTATTCATAAAATCATACTTTTAGGATTTTGCTAACAAATTCTATTTTCCCTCCATTTTTTGTAGCATGTAGAATAGTCAGGATTTTTACAAAATCTATACTAATGGCCAGGCGTGGTGGCTCATGCCTGTAATCCCAGCACTCGGGAGGCAGAGACAGGAGGATTGCTGAGTTTGAGGCTTGCCTGGGCTACATAGTGAGCTCAGAGCCAGCCTGAACTACAAAGTGAGACCCTGTCTCAAAAAAACTAAAATAAATAGAGTTTGTAGCTACTGAAGACACAGAACACATAAGATTTCTAATTTCCTAAAAGATAAAAGATGTGTCCTGTGATTCTCCCAGAGAGCCCTCTGCAAAACTGAAAATCTTCAGTAATCTTGACAGATAGCTTCTTGTAATTACAACTGTAGCCATTACTGATACTGATTAATCTTTAAATCAAAAGTTAATGTTAAATTTTACATATGTTGAAGCACTTTGGCATGTAAAATTTACAATGTCGATATCTAATTATTTAGATCTAAGACTTCAGAATAATTATTCTGAAGTCTTACCCACATAGAGAAATAAGCCACACAGTTACATATTCTTTACAAGGAATTTTATCTTTTCCAGACTTAATATGAGGCAAAACAAAATTGACAGTATACAAAAGAACTAAAATACCATTCATATCATATTTTATCTGGAAAATCCAGGGTTAAATGAATAGAGTTCTAGTCAGTCTTGAATATCTGACAGAATTATGTGATATAGTACTTAAATTTTTATTATTTTCACTTTGTTTTGATAATTTTAGGAAATTCATACAAGTTTCAAGCTGGCAGTAGGATGAATGCAATGCTGTGGTTTAAGCATTTGAGTGCAGCCTGCCAGAGCAACAAACAGCAGGTGAGATTTCTCTTCATTCTCAGAACAGTCCATAACTTAGCAAACTATGGAAGGGTTCCAGCCAAAGTAAGTAGTATTCTTTATGACCTTGGAAGATGGAGTTGTTTTTATTCTTTGTATAGTTTATGGCAGTCTGTAAGACATGAAGTCCACATTTTTGTGAGGAACTAAATGGTAAACAAATGACAGAATTTCAGACCTACCAAGGCCATGAGGCTGACGTGAGTGACAGAGGAGTAGGCCCAGCAAAGAGGAGGGAGAGCTGCATGGAAGGGAGTGTAAGACAGAAAGACGTCTTTGCCCCTTCCTCCTGGGAAAGAACTTATTACTTATCTCAGTGATTTTTCTCTACAAATGTTTTTTAAATACAATTTTCATTAGTCATAGTTAAAGTACTCATCACATTTCTTTTAAAATATATCTACCTAAGAAAGATTTGAACTTGCCCAAATGACAAAGAAATACTAGTTTGAAAATGAACTTATACTTTGTGATGTTATCATTTTAGGTTCCTACAAACTTGATGACTTTTGAGTAGAATCGTAGGGAAGACGAGATGAACCCTGCTCCTCCTGGGTGAGGGAAGAGTGCCAGCCGCAGACCATCTGTGCCAGGAAGAGCCCAAGGCGCCATCTCAGCCTTGAGTTCTGAACCAAAAGCACTAATTTCAGGGAATGAAGTGAGATATTCCCAGAGAACAAATTGGAGTTACAAAATAAACTGCCATGAACCGTGCTTCTTATCTCTGAACTGACCTGTGGAAACCACTGCCTTAAAGAATGAAAGGAAAACCAACATGAAACACCAAATAGTGTGTGTGAATCTCCTGGCGGTGCTGTGCTTGAATAGATCGTAGCTAATTTGCATTTCTTTTACCTTTGTACTAATTTCAGAGGGGGGAATCATCTTTTTTAGATACAGTTTAAAAAAGAAAAAACATATTTCTTATGGATTCCATCAGGAGCTGGCTTTGAACTGCAGTGAACAGATACTTGAACTGAGGGATTTTACCAGCAGCCCTCCTACTAGTAGCTTGTTCTCACTTTTTCTAACAGCAAGAATGTAGGAATTAGAAGTGTTAATTCTGTAAGTTGTCAGAGTTTGTTTTGGATGGGAGGTGTTTGCTTTGTTTTGGATGAGGGGATGTCTTTTTAAACTTCTGAATTTAGTGGTGTGTGCAGGAGGCACAAGGGCCAAGTGTTCCTAATGCCAGGCAGTTTCTTACAGTAGGCTCCAGAAAACATGGTTGTGTCTAACTGGGTTAAAGCTTAGCTTTACATGAATTCATTGTTGGGCCACAGATGTGCCTAATAGTGACCTGCAGTCCAAAGCTAAACTTTTCCTGAGAAGATTTTACAATACCAAGCCTTTTCCCTGAGCTGATTGAATTATCCCCTCTCCCACTCACAGATGGTTTTTATCAATGAGGGTGATAATACTGGTATTTTGCCAGGATATTTTCTTTTACAGTGTTTCATGTGCATGATGCCAGTTTTCTATTGTCATTGTTACACTTATTCACTTGTTTTGTTCAATATGAGATTCAAGGTTGTATTTGTTTAAAAGATTGCTTGTTTATGTTTTATTGTAAGACATTTTTAAGAGGGATAAAAGTGAAAATTGGAGCTTCTGGGAATTTTAAGTATCAAACATTCCTTCCTTACATGACTCACCAAGAGTATACCAAGTAGTTCCATTATGTGAAACTGTATTTTGGCAGCAGTTGTTCAAGCAGTTTTGACAGAATTCTTCTAAATAAATGTTGAATTTAAAATTGAAAAAAAAGGGGGGGTGAGATACCTTGGAACTTTGTAACAAAAAAGTAGCATTTGAACAAAGATTCCACTTTTGATATTTTATCCTTGTGAGGCATAAATTTTAGCAGTGACATAGGGAAAGAAGTGCTTTTTGATTGACGCCAGCTTGGAGATATCTATTACTTTGGGCCTCATATAAAATTTCTCATATATATATTCTTAGAGAATTGTGTACTGTATCATACTTTGCCCTCAAATCCACTAAAAGAAAATACTACGTGAATAAGTAGCTAAAAATCTATCCAAAGGAAAGTGAGAGCTTTTTCTGAGTGTTATGTTTATAGTTTCCTGTTGGGGAAGACATTGAGTTGAAATACATTTGTTATATGATAGAAATATGTTGTTTCTGGGTTTTAGTGACAGGCTGAAGAGGGCAAAACGCTGCCTGTGCTGAATGACTTTTTTCAGTTAATGATCTATGCTTAACCCATGTTGGGTACATGGAAAGACATTGTCTGCATGGCCAGCAGTATTACTATTGAGACCTTGCACATCTTACTTTTGTTTTGCATTTTTTTTATAATTTCCTTTATTTCTCTCTAGAAATAACTTTTAAGTGTGTTGCTTTTTTAAAAAAACAATATTGTGAAAAAACCCTGTGGATTTTATTGTTATTTTGTTTGTCATAAATAAGCTAAAGTAGATTAGGTTAACCCTATCTGTGGTAATATGCAACTGGAAATCAGAGGCTGACAGTTTTGCCAAAGAGAGAAAGAGAGAGCTAAGATGAAAGCCATGTTTGATATTTTCAGCTCTAAACAGTGAGTGTTTGAATAGAGTTAAACATTGTGTTCAAATTCAGTTAAGTCGTCACAGAGTTGTGGCCTTTGACTGCTTGAATCTCAATCCAACAGTGCAGTAGAAATCATTATTATTTTTCTGTCTTCATCAATCCATTCAAAAGATCAGACTTTGCTTTTTAGGATTATTTTCTCATTTGAAGCAAATTTTAAAAATTAAAATAGTAGAGGTGAGTTATGATCTGTAATTCACAAAATACATTTATAATTCAAGCAGGTGAAATTTAAGTCACCAAACTGTGTTAAATATTTAGATAGTTTGAGTGGGAAGATGACTCTTTTTATTCCCCTCAATTGTGAAGTAGTGACTCAAAAGCTAGAAATTTCCATTAATGTTAAGATCATTTGTTTCTACGTTAATCAAGAACTCATTAGAAATTCAAAAAAGTTCAAGTGAAGCTGGTTTATAACCACAGTGACTGGCATATTTTATGCTTTGGTATGGAAGTACATGATATTAGCCAAAATACAATTCAAAGCAATCCTATTTAACACCTTCTTTAAAACTATAAAAATAGCTACATAATGACCTTCCTGAGCACATCCCCTGGTGTTCAGGCTCTTCCTGTTTGCAATTTCAGAGTATTATTTTTACTGTAACCTCTAAACTGTAAAAAGTGAAAGAGAACTGATCAAACTCACCTTATTTTGTGTCCTCACTGTGTAAATATTATTTGTATAAACATTACAAAAAGGGATCCAAACAATGAGTTGGAGTGTGTTGTTTTGGTTTTTTCTGTTCTCTTCCCAGGCGTGTGCTCAGTGATAACTGTTTTCCCTGTGAGGAGACGGCCAAGTAATGACTGCACTGCTGTCTGTGTGGACTGCATTGGTCCTGGGTGTTTCTGTGCATCCAGTGTCAGGGTGTTCGTTGTTATAAACCTTTTTATACGTGGCTCTTTCCCTCTTATGGAAGATTTATAGAGGAGCCCAAGAAGCATTGTCATTATCAAAGGAAAAATGTTTACAGTCTCAAACTTATCTGATAGTTGAAATGGGGTCCTCAAAGACCAGCCTCTCTTTTTTGGATTATTAGAATTTACCTAGCTAATGCCTTTCACGTAAGTCTTTTTTTCTGAGGTTAAATCTGTAAGTTCTGTGTATTTTATTACTGAAAACAAAGTATAGAAATTATTCATAAGAAGTCAGTACTGATAGATTTAGTTCATTAGTTTCCTATAAGTATTCACCTTTTTTTTTTGAGTCCATTTCCTTACAACCAGTTTTTAAGCCTCCATGTTCCCTCTGTAAACAAGGGCACCAGGGTTGCTTAAGAGATGATGATCTAAAGACATTCTCTGCCTCGGAGACCTGCAGCGTACTTGGGACCCTTTGGAAAATGGAGGTAAATTCAGTTCACTGTGTCACAGAGGAGCAATGATGCTGCTGCTTGAATCAATCACACAAAGCAAGTGGTGAGGTCCGCCTGACTTTGAGTGACATTTTAGGGTTTACCTTCTGCCCTCTCCTTTTGCATTCTTTCCTTCAGACTTAGAAAAGTCATTGTTTTCTAGCCAGAGCGGTATTCTGTTCTCTCTCAGCCTTTAATATTACAGAAATTGCTATCAAATCACATTGATGATAAATTACTTTGCCTGTGAACCTGATCAAAATGATTTAAATACCTTTGGGGCTTGCTCCCTAAAAATGGCTTGTGTCTAAAATGACTTAGTTCAAAGGATTCTAATGAAAGAGATCTCTACATACAAACTGAAAGCTATTTCATTGCATCTGTCATCTCAGGTTGCAGTGTGGGTAAAGCTCAGTCAGTGCCTTACCAGTGAAGACCAAATGAGGGCACCGAGTGGGACAGTGGGCACTTGCCCTCTCACTTGAGGAGTGTGCTGGCCCTCTCTCCACCAGTGTCATCTCACAGCAGGACTAAGCAAGTCCGTGCAGGACTGCCGGGTACTTGTTGCAGTCCTCCTTGGCTTTTGAGTCTTTTATACAAGCTCTGTCCTTGCTTCTCTCTTTCCCAGATAGGAGCTTGGAAATAAATCCACTCAAATCAACCTTTCAATAAACCCTTAAACACAGCTTTAAAGAACATCATCCAGCTGAGTCCATTCTTTATTTCACTGGAGTTTAGATGTAATGATAAGGCCTTTTTGGAAAAGCCCTAAAAAATAAGGTGCATCCAGAAATATTTGTTTGGGTTTTATTAAAGTATTGAAATCTTGTAATGATTAATGACAGTCCCTTTGAGTGGAAATAGATGTACTAAGACCCAGTCTGAACAAGCAGTTAACCTACACGTTATTATATGTCTGAAAATATGAAAGGAAATGAAACTCTGGTATAAAAATTAAGGCATTTAAGAGACTAAACTCACTTTCTCAGTGAAAGGCTTAGAAATAGTTTGCTTTTCTGATATACTAGAAGACCTAGAGCTACTGTTATTTTTCTGTGTCAAGATGCTATTTTTACAATTTTTAAAGGGCTAGTGTGTTCCAGAGTAGCCCAGTAGATTTCTAATCTTTAAACCCAAATGAAAGGGTTAACTGGTCCTTGAGGGTTATTAGTGGAATTTAAATTTTTATTCCAGTCCTTTGGACTACAAAGCAGTGGTGAGATTTTTTTTTTTAATGTAACTAGTGTTTTAGGGTGGAACTTCTTTCCTTAAAAAAAACTCTATAAGCTATGCCTTAGAAACCAGATGACAAATACTATTTTCCCCGAAGATACCAACCTGAACTACTCATAAATATAGCCCAGTAATGATTATTATGTATGACTGTAAAATAGCTGATAAATCATCAAATTCTCAGGTGTTTCTGTACCTTACTGACATTGACAACCTATTGAAATATGTGTGGCAAGGCTAGTGATCTGTTTCACAACACAATCTAAAGGACATCAGACATCTGTGGGGATAAGCAGTGATGAGGATACACAAGAAAACACAAGCCATTTTTATCATCTTTATCCCAATCAACTTGAGGTATCCTAATGATGAAACATTGGACTGCACTATGACCTTCTCAAGTGATGTGCAACTTGGTTCCTCTCTCGCTTTTTGTTTCTTTTTAATATGCAGCTGCGAGCGTGTGATCTTCAGTGTGTTTGCGTAAGCTAACAAAATGAATTTAAGGAGTTTTCTGAAATATTTCTATTGAAATAAATCACTAAAAAACACACCGCGTGAGGATATTTTGTTACCGTATTTGCATTTTTATCATGAACAGTGTAAGTCAACTTATGCTGCCTTTTTCCTTTTCAGAAGTAGCTGGCAGGGATCATAGGAACAGAGAAAGTTCTGCCTGAATAAACTTGAGTTGCTCTTCAGTAGCCTACCGTGAGAATGTGCTGCGGCGGGTCATCAGAGGGGCCTTAGAACAGAGGGCGCGTGTAGGACAGTCCCACCTCCACCTTTCCCTGTAAATACATGACAGGTCCAGTCCCCAGAAAGGCCTCTTGCTTTATCTTTGGCATTCATCAGTTTTCCAAATATGCTGTTGTTTTCGGTCCTATTGTACAACCTATCAGTCACTCTTCGCCAAGCCAGCACTACACTGTCCTCACTACTGTATAGCTATCCAAGTATTGGATGAAGTAATTGTATGTTCTTCAAAATTACCTGAGTTATTCTTGACTCTCATCTTTCCTGTAAAGTGTAGAATCAATTTGAGATGTTCAATGAAAATATTGTGACTTTAATTAGAATTGCTTTGGTTTATAGATTTGAAAGTTAGCAATTTTGAAAGGTTTATTCTTAATACTTAGGAAGAGACTCTGTTTAAGATGAGCTTTTAATTTCTTTAAACTATGCTTTAAAAATTTTTCCACAGTGGCCAGAGACATCTTTTGTTAGTTCATATATACAGAACTGTTTTAACTGTGACTTTTTGTCACATTTTTTCAATTAGTATTCTGCTTGGGAATGCTACTGGTTTTTATATTTTACCCTTAAAACGTTTCAAAAGTCTTTATTTGGTTCTTACAGTTTGTCCTTAGATTCTGTCAGAATCAACCTTAGCTGCAAATACAGACAGTTGTTTCCCCCCTTTCTAATTTTTGTCCCTAATCTGTTTTTAATTTTATTTGGGTAGGGACTCAGTGATAGGCTATCACAAAACTTCATCACTCAGTCTTCTCAGAAAAGCCCAGTGTATCGTACAGCCCCAGTATGAACCCTAAGCTAAATGTTATAAGGTTGCCCGAGTATAAATTTTCTTTTTTGCATCTGATTTTTAGGTAAATTGATCTTCAGCTTGTTTCTGTTGTGTTTTGTTTGCAGTGCATGTTTATACTTTCAAGCAGGAAGTGAGTGGCCATTTACCCTCAGCCACTCTGGATCCTGCTCCAGTACTGAAACACAGTACCAGGCCGTGAGGATATTGCATATTGCTATGGTAGATTTTGCAATATCTTTCTCTCAGCCACCGAGTCTCAATTGGAAGTGGTTTTGTCCTCCAGAAGATACTTGTCGGTGTCTGGAGACTTGCTTCTCACAACTGGCAGAGGGTTCCACTGCTGTTCTTAGATATCTGTGAGAGGCAAGAGATGCTGCTGATCACCCTTCAGCCTGTAGGACAAGCACTTCCATGAAGAATGAACTTCTCAGGTTGAGAAAGTCTATCCTGTGTTTAGTTATTGCATCTCGTAAATGGAACAAACTGGTGAACAAGACTATATGGCAAGACTATATTCACATCCTGACCCTTATGTGCTATTTCTGAAGTATTTGTTGAGTTAAAAGCTAACTATTGCAATCAATAGCAAACTTAACAGGAATGTTCTAAATAACTATAGGTCTTAGGAATGTTTGTCTTCTCTGCGGCTCTTACAAGTCTAGAAGGATTAGTCTAACTGGAGAAGGAAAAAATAGGTTTTCAGTGTGTCTGGTTGCATCATTTATTAAACTAGTCAGCTTAAACCTGAGGCTATCTTCTTTTTTATTATTAAAATGTATCCTCATTACAAAAAGGTTTAGTACAAAAAGCTTTACAGAGAGTTTCAAGTCCTACCTCCTAGACTCCCTTCCTCACATTTAATAAAACATTAATCTTTGAATCAGGTCCCTGTAATCTTTCTAAGGCTCCAAAGACTTGACTTTCTTCCTTTCTCAGATCTATGGACAATTTAAGAGCCTTACATACACTCAAGTGTTGTCACAGCTAAAACATAAACACTAGACCTTTAAACAGATTAATGATACAGTGGTGACTTTTTTACTTTATGAAGTGATGTAACATCATTAAAAAAGCATCTTTAAAAAGCTTATTTCTATAAACAACCAAAGAACATGTCAATCCTGAATAAGCCAACTGGCATTTCCAGCTCCCCTGTAACACACAAGTAGCTCTAGATGTCAGAGTTCTTCAGTCAGAGCGTCTACAATCAGCCATATGAAAATCTATAAAATGGCAATTTCCTATGGTTCATCCTAATACTTATTAGGCAAAAAGAAATGGAATAAAGATAGGAAAGGAAGTTAAGCTGACACTATTTGCTGGTCACGTGATACCATATTTAGAACACCCCAAAAACTCAGCCAAAAAGACTACTAAACATAATCACTAGGTTCAGTATAGTAGCTGGGTACAAGGTCGACATCCAAAATCAATAGCCTTCCCATACACTAACAACAGATTCACTGAGAGGGAAAATGGGGAATCAATTCCTTTCACAGTAGCACGCCAAAAATGGAAGTTAACAAAAGAGGAGAATCTTAACAAAAGAGGTGAAAGACCTTTTCTGTGTAAACCACAGCACTCTTGAGAGGGAGAATGAAGAGGATATCAGAAAACAAAAGGCATCCCTTGATCCTGGATAGGAAGAACCAATATATTTGAAATGGCCATACTGTCAAAACTACTGTCCACATTCAATGCGATCCCAGTTCAAATTCCAACAGCATATTTCACAGAACTAGAGGAAGTACAAAAATTCATCTGGGGGCTGGAGGGTTAGCTCAGTGGTTCCGGCGCCTGCCTCGCAAGCGCAAGGTCCTGAGTTCGATCCCAGGTAACCACATATAATGCTGGGTGTGGAGACACACCCACCAACAATCAACACCGCATACCACAATGCCGGACGTGGTGGCTCACGCCTGTAATCCCAGCACTCAGAGGCAGAGACAAGAGGATTGCTGAGTTCGCGGTGGCTTGCCTGGGCACCATAGTGAGCTCAGGGCCAGCCTGAACTACAAAGCGAGACCCTGTCTCAAAAAGCAAAAAAAAAAAAATTCATCTGGAACCAGAGGAGACCTAGAATAGCAAAAATAATTCTAGGCAACAAGAACATGGCAGGGGATAACAATCCCCAACTTACTGTACTGCACAGCCACTGTGATAAAAACAGCATGGTACTGGAAAAGAAACAGACCCAAGGATCAGGGGAACAGACTAGAAGATGCAGAAACAACTCCAGACATACTGAGCTACATCATCTTTGACAAAGAAGCCAAACATTCAATGGAGGAAAGATAGCCTTTTTAATAAATGGTGCTGAAAGGGGCTAGAGACTTAGCTCAGTGGTTCTGGCACCTACCTAACCAAGCTCAAGTTCCCTGGTTCGATCCCTGAGAAACACATACAATAATACCAGGCATGGTGACTCACACCCACCAGCAATCAGTACCACATAACCACAGTGTCTAGAGTGGTGGCTCACACCTGTAATCCCAGAACTCAGGAGGCAGAGGCAGGAGGACTGCTGAGTTCAAGGATTGCCTGGGTTACATAGTGAGCTCAGGGCCAGCCTGAACTACAAAGTGAGACCCTGTCTCAAAAAAAAAAAAAAAAAAAAAAAATAGCGCTGGAAAAACGGTTTCAACCTGCCAAAGATTAAAGCTAAATCTGTGTCTTGCACCATGCACTAAACTCAAAGTGGGTTAGAGACCTAAGTATTTTTTGTCTTATTTTGTTAGTTTCTTGAGACAGGGTCTTGCTTTGTAGTTCAGGTTGGCCCTGAGCTCACGGTGTAGCCCAGGCAAGCCTGTAACTCACAGCAATCCTCTTGCTTCTCCCTCCGGAGTTCTGGGATTACAGGCATGAGCCACCATGCCTAGCATTGTTATGTGGTATTAGGGAGCAAACATGGGACATTGCACTTACCAGGCAGATGCCCAGTCCCCAGCCCTAGAGACCTAAATATTAAAACAGAAACACTAAGCCTAGTGGAAGGTAGGTTAGGTAGAATTTCTAGAGACATTGGCATAGGGAAAAACTATGAATAGAACCTCAACAGCATGAAAACTAGCAGGAAGAATCAACAACTGGGATCTCATCTTACTAAAAATCTTCTACACAGCAGGAGAAACCACCAACAGAGCAAAAAGGAAACCTCAATTTGGGAAAGAAAAAATATTTACCAAGCTGTTCCTCAGACAAAGGGTTACTATCTAAAATATATAAAGAACTTTAAAATACCAGTCCCCCCCCATTTAAAGACCCAATTCAAAAATGAGCATCTGAAATGAACATTTTTCTGATGAAGTAAAGGCAGCGAAGAAACATGAAAAAATATTCAACATCACTGGCCATTTGAGAGATGAAAACAACACAGATTCCATCTCACTCCAGAAAGAAATCAATAACAAATGTTGGCAGGAATGTGGGGAGAAAGGAACCCTTTTCCACTGATGGTGGGAATGAAGACGGGTGGAAATCAATGTGGAGATTACTCAAAAAGCTAGGACTAGAGGTAACCATTTGACCCTACCATTCCCTGCTAGGTATATACACAAAAGAATTAAAAGATTCATATCATAGCGATGTATGTGCACCCATGTTTACAGCAACTCAGTTTGTGATAGCTAAACCTTTGAAATAGCCCAACTGTCCATCAACTGGGGACTGGATAAAGGTGTGGTTTTTTTTAATAAAATGGGAGTATTACTTTGCCATAAGGAATAATAGATTAGAGGCATTTATACTTAACTGGATGTACCTTTTTTTTTTTTTTTTTTTTTTTTTTTTTTTTTTGAGACAGGGTCTCGCTTTGTAGTTCAGGCTGGCTCTGAGCTCACTATGTAGCCCAGGCAAACCTGGAACTCAGCAATCCTCCTGTCTCTGCCTCCCGAGTGCTGGGATTACAGGCATGAGCCACCATGCCCAGCTGTTGTTGTTTTGAGGATTTTTGCGTGTTGAACTCAAAACCTTGTGTTTCCAAGCCAGGCAGTAGTGCCACTAAGCTACATCCCCGGCCCTGTGCATTTCTGTTTTTCTTTCGGGGGATTTTGTGTTGTTCGTTTAACCCTTAGTTTTGATTTTGAAAGAGGTTCACTGTCACTTACTTTTCCACACTTTTTCTATTGGCTTTGAATATATATATCCACCTAAATTATATCACTTCCATGATGATTGTGTTTAGTTTCCTGAGTTATCAAAACTCAGCCATGAGTTATTCAAACCAGCCATGGAAGAGGATCAGGGAAGAAATGGAGTAGGAAGCAAGAAGTGCTACATTGCAAGTTGCTCTGAATAGCATGAAACCTTGAACCCCACCACCCCGTCCCTTGGGAATCCCTGCTGTATGTGTGAACCTGCCCATTGGTCCCGTGTTGTCCTGGGCCTGAGATCTGTCACTGCAGTATGAGGCTTCTGTTCAGGTAATTCTTATTTTAATAGTGGCCCCAAAACAGAAAATGCTGGAAATTCAGATGTGCCAAAGAAGCTGTAAAATGTTTTCGTAAAATGAAAAGATGAAAGTTCTCCACTTAAAAA
>PVIC010043712.1:0-15303 GCA_004025085.1 Thryonomys swinderianus
TCACATGCTTTTAAAATAATAAAATACTCATAAGTTGAAAACTACACAAATGCCTTTTATTTTTAACTTTTCATTTTATTTTTATTGATGATTGGCACATTTTATATATATATCATGATCATACTCGACATTGAGAATCTGTACCAGTATGACAATTATAATTTTTCCCATTCTCCTGCCCACCTTACAGCCCCACCCCTATATACATAACTTTGCTTCCTTTTTTTAATCATCAATTTTTCTTTCCCTTCTTTACTTACTCCTAACCCCCCTTTTCCCTTTGAATATTTTTCTATTTCAGGATATCTATCTGTGGAGATTCCTCGAAAAATTAGGATTAGAGGTCCTATTTGACCCTACTATTCCCATGCTAGGTATATACATGAAAGAATTAAAGGATTCATATCACAGCAACATATGTGCACTCATGTTTATATCAGCTCACTGTGTGATAGCCCAATCTTGGAAACAACCCAAATGACTATTTTTAAAAGCTATACACTCAGTCATTGTGTATAAGTTGGGTCAAATTAACTTTCTGGGCGTGAAGGTGGTGTGTATCTATCACAAAGGCTGGTACACATGTATGAATCTTCCTTCTGACCCGGCAATACCTCTTCTACCAGTTTAGTCATAAGATTTACATTTGATATCATACTTATAGCACCCTTACTCATAATGTCAAAAGACTAGAAACCTAAATGTATGAATAATAATGAACTGCTTAAAGCAACTACACTTGTTCTTAAAAATAGAATCCTCAGATGAAAGTTTTAAAAATGTAGTGACAGAATACTTAACTACATGGGAAAAATATATATACAACAAACTAAACAGATTAAATATATACTAAATATATACTCATGAAAAGGTTATCAGTGATCTGTTCTTCAAAATCATTTTCTTTCACTCTTTATGACTGCAATTTTTCAGTTGAAAATTTCCAAAAAAAGATTTTACTGAACTGGTTGACATTTTTAGATAGCTTTATTTCCTTTTTGAACACTGCCACTTTAACAATTAGGTCCATCTATTATAAAGAAAATGTCACTGCACTCAGACTTAACTGTATATTTAAGTATACAACAATAGCTTCATATGTACAGTTAAAATACCATGAGCTCAAAACAGGTGAACAACATTTCATTTACTCATGAGTTCTTCGCACAAACTCACCTTTCATGGGCAACTGCTACTGCCTCAAAAGCTCCCTACCATCAGGGTGACACAACAAGAACAAAACAGGATAGGCATCTATCAAGCTTTTAAAACATGACAAAGAAAATAGGCATTTGGACCCTTTTGGGCTTTGCGAACACAAGGTAAAGAGAGGAGATGGGGGAGATTTGCAGCTCATATCTCAAAGCAAGTACTTTTGTTTCAGCAGAGCTTTTTAGTAGTTTACCCACCTGCTGGGTGCTTACTGCACACACAGTGTCATGGTGGGTATGGTCCCCTCTAGTAAGGGAAATAAAAAATGCTTAATAATAGTTTTATAAGGAAGAATGTAAGAAATGCACAGAAGAGATGCCGGATCAAGCATGTGTGTGTATGTACCTTCTACATGTATGTTTTTATTAGTGTGTTAAAGGTATGAGCATATGAGGAGAAGGAAATTCATTCACTTAGAGATCAAGGAAAACACTATCCACTTATGGTTTACAGTGGGACAAGTTTTTACAGGAAATAAATGCAACAAAGACTGCTGAATTCTATAAAACATTTAAAGAACTAGAACCAATTCTCAAACTATTCCAAAAACACTTTTCAGGAGGAAATTCTACCAAATGTCTTCTATGAGGTCTACAGAACCCTAACATGAAAATCAAATACATTATTCTTGAAAAACACATCAAAAAACTTCTCAACCGAATCCAGTAGCACATCCCAGAAGATCATACCATGATCACTCAGAGCCTACCTTAGGGATACTAGTATGATTCAACAATTGATTCAGTATTTATCAAGCAGATAAATATAATACTTTATCAACACACTTAAAGTTAAAAACCATAAGATCAACTCAATAAATGCAAGCAAATTAGATATAAAAGGAACATATCTCAACATAATAAAGACCCGATTTGAAAAAACCACAACCAATCTTATGCTAAGAGTGCTTCCTCTAAAATCTAGAATAAGACAAAGATGCCCATTTTTACCTCTCCTATTCAACAGAGTACTAAAAACTTAACCAGAGCAATTAGGTAATACAGAAAAGAAAGTGAAAAGCATCCACATAGGAAAATAATTAAACCATTTTTACTTGTAGATGATCTTTTTTTTTTTGAGATAAGGTCTCTCGCTTTGTAGCCCAAACTAGCCTCAAACTCACAGCAATCCTATGGCCTCTGCCTAACAAGTGCTGGGATTATAGGTGTGAACTACCACACCAGGCATTGTGGTGTGTGGTAGTGATTCCTGGTGGGTGTGAGTCACCATGCCTGACATTGTGATATGTGGTTATTGGGGATTGAATTCAGGACCTTGAGTTTCTAAGGCAGATGCCAGAACCACTGAGCTAAATCCCCAGCCATTATAGATATCTTAAACACAGGAAACCTAACTCCACCAAAAGTCTACTGGGGATGATGAATAAATTTAGTAAAGTTGTAGAATATAAAATCAATGTACCCAAAAAAGGTAGCATTTTACAAACACACACAGAAATTCACGATATCAAAATGTTTTAAAATAACAAAATATCTAGGAGTAAATTTAAACAAAGTGAAAAACATCCACAAAGAAAATAAAAACAATCATCAAAAGAACTGAGGGCACACAAAATAGAAAGACATATTATACTTAGAAGAGTTAAAAGATAAACATTCTTAAAATGTCCATGCTACCAAAGCATTCTACAGATCCATATAATTCCCATCAAAACATCAATGGCATTCCCCACAGAACTAGCTAAAACAATTATAAAATTAATATGGAACCATGAAGAACCCAGAATAGCCAAAGGAATCCTGAACAAAAACAAGTTAGAGGCATCACAATGTCTTATTTCAAAACATCCTCAACATGGCATAACACTGGCATAAAAAACAAGACAGAGAACAACAGAACAGAATATAATCCAGAAATTAATCCACGTGTTACAGCCAACTGATTTTGACAAAGGAGCCAAGAACATACATGGCAGAAATAACAGTCCTTTCCATGAACAGTGTTAGGAAAACTGGATGAACATATGCATTAAAATCAAACCACACGCCTACGTCTCATCATAGTCCACTCTCCCCAAAAAAAGAAATAAAAAAAGCTGGATCAAGGACTAAAGACCACAGAGCTGGATCAATGGATCAAGTACCTAAATGTAAGACCCAAAACTATGAAAGAAGAAAACAAAGAAAAAGCCTTTTAAGACACTGAGATAGGCAAAGATTTTTTTTATAAGACTCCAACGTAGATAACAAAAGTAAAACTAGACAAATGTGATTACATCAAACTAAAATTTCTGCACAGAAAAGAGAGTCAAGAGACAATGTACAGAAAAGAATAAAATTTTCTCAAACTTTTGATTGGACAAAAAGTTAGTATCTAGAAGGCATAAGAACACAAATAACAGCAATAAACCTTAAATAAACTCATCTTAAAAACAGCAAATGATCCGAGTAGATATTTCTTGATCTATAAATGCCTCACAAATATATGGAAATGAACACCAGAATGGGGCATCATCTCCAATTACTATTGGATTAGCAAAAAGACAAAAATTAAGCAAAGTTGAAAAGGATGAAAACTAAGGGGGCACTCTTGTACACTACTGGTAGGAATGTAAATACCATACAGCCATTATGGAACACAGTTTGGCAGTTCCTCAGGAAACTAAATACAGAATTACCATATGATCTCACATTCTCACTACTGAGTATACATCCACTTCATTTGTTTGTAGTGCTCGGAATCGAACTCAGCTAGGCAAATGCTCTACTACCTAGCTATATCCCAAACTCTTTGACAGGACACATATCCAAAGGAAATGAAGTCACTGTAACAAATAGACACCTGTATATCCATGTTTATTGTAATGCTAGTAATGAGAGCCAAAATGTCAACTGATAAATGGATTAAAATGTGTCAAAAAGACATCATGGAATGTTATTCATCCATAATAGTCTGAAATCCTATCATTTGTAGCAACATGGATGAAAATGTTATCTTAAGTAAAAATTATGTTAAGCGGAGTAAGCAAGGCACACTGTTTTGGCTTGTATCTCTATAAGGTCCCCTCCAAAGCCCCATGCATTCATAAGTGGGGCTTTGAGGTGACAGGATCATGGGTATGTGATACAGGATTAGTCCACTAATTGGGTTATAGCACAGCTGTAGGTGGGAACAATGGATTTACACAAGAAGGAAGACCTATCCAGGGTGTGGGTGGCACCAACCAACAGGCTTACAGTCTGAGTGGAATAAAAAGGAAAGGAAGGAAATCTCACCTCTTGCCTGCCACGCCATAATCTGTTTCTCCTGTTACAGAATCTGTTTCTCCTGTTACGCCACCCTGCCTTGCAGCCAGCCAACTATAGACTAAAACTCTGAGCCAAAATAAACCTTTCCCTCTTTAACTTGTAGGTGTCAGGTACTTTTCTTCCAGCAATAAGAAAGCAACTAAAACACACATAGAGACAATCACATGTTCTTACTTATGAAACCTAACAAAGTTGGTAACAGAGAATTAGACAGAGGTCACCAGAACACAGGAAAGGAGAAAAGTGTAATACGGGAAGGTACATAATGGGTTATCAAAAATAAATGTGGGCAATTCTAATGTCATACAGCACAACTGGGCAACTAGTCTACAATTATTAGACATTCAAAATAACAAAAGAAGATGAATGTTCCAGACACACAGAAATAATATAGGGGGAGACAGAAATGCTAACTACCCTGATATGACCACTACACATTGCATACATTTACTGAATTACAACATTATACCCATAAATAAGCGTATGTATATACCACTTCTAAAAATTAAATTGGGGGCCAGATATGTAGTTCAGTGTCAGCAAGGGGCTAGTGTGAGCAAGGCCATCAGCACTGGAGAAAAAATTTAAAAAGAAACAAAGACAAAAACAAACAAACATACATAGACAAAAGATATCATTTCCCAGACCAAGGAAGGGCAGCCCTTCTCCACAGGGATCTAGGCAAAGCCCTACTCAAAAGTCCTTCAACTACATTTTCAGTTCTCATAGGGTAGATACACTATAGCTAGCACTACTCTAGACACACAAGACACAAACTGCAAACTGACTTATTACATACAACAGATACTTTAAGTGCTTGAGGCTTCATTCTCTAAGAGGGCTAGACTATAGGGCAAAATGCACCAACAGAAGTGTACAGAAGAGGAAGGACCTGGCATAAGTGAATGAAACCACATCACCCAGTAAGTTAGTAAAAGTGATCAAGATCTGTTTAAAAAAGAACTACCTTGCTGCATAATGAGGGGAGCAAGGGATATTACTCTAAAGAAGGGGGCCAGAGCTGGCACCACAGAAGAGCAGCACTGAAACTGCTAGAGAACTCAAGACGAGAGAAGCCCTAAGATTAACTGTATCTGCTTGTCATACAAAAAACAGACCTAAAAGAGGAAAGGGAAACAGCCAAAGCCACAAATTCTCAGAGAAGAGTGAATCCCAGCCAGCACTTAGGGTCATCACTCCTGCAAGACCACAGCAAGAGATTTAATAAAACAGTATGGAAGACGATCCACTCAGCTGCCTAATTATATGCCATATACTATATGTACTGTTCTTTACAAAAACTGTTTAAAAATCCATTTTCCATGTTGATGCTGTGAAAGGGAAAAAGACTTCCAAGCCAGTGGGTAAATCAACCCCAAGATCTTGTTAACTTGCTCCTAGAACCATATCCAACAAAGTAAATATTCTCAATATAGTTCAAACTAGTAGGAAACAAAAGAATATCTGAAGGGAAGTTTGGAAATCTCCACCAAAGAGACAAAGACTCTATTTATCTGTTTATCTACTTACCTACTTACCTGGAGACAAGGTCTCATGCTATGTGGTCCAGGCTGACCTTGAACTATGTAGCTCAGGCTAGCCTTGAACTCTTCTGTCAGCCTCCCTAGTTACTGGGATTGCAGGTATGCTGCATCACACCCAGAAAAAAAACACTATATACATGATCTCAAAAGATTAAAGTTCCTTTTCCTTGCCTCTTACAGATGATTTTTTTTTTTTTTTTTTGAGACAGGGTCTTGCTTTGTAGTTCCAGGCAAGACTGGAATTTAGCAATCCTTCCGCCTCTGCCTCCTGAGTGCTGGGATTACAGGCGTGAGCCACCACACCCAGCAATGTGGTATGTGGTACTGATTGCTGGTGGGAATGAGTCACCACACCCAGCATTGTTGTATGTGTTTACCGGGATCGAACTCAGGACCTTGCGCTTGCGGGAACCACTGAACTAAATCTCTGGCCCTTACAGAAGATTTTGAAGGCATTCTTTCTTCTAATATTTAAACCTCCCTAGAGTGAGAGAGCTTTAGTATTTTAATTGGTCCCTAAAAATATACACTAAGATGTGTTGTTTCAGTACTTTGCCACTGTGGTAACATCAGCCATGATTGCAATATGAAAGACAAGGCAAAGATCCTAAGGATAACTCTATGTATCAGCATTCTTTTTTTTTTTTCTTCAGGTTTACGATTTAATTCTCACAGTTAGGACACTGAAGAAAAAGAAATACAGATTACCCTTTGACAGCTTCCATGAACAGAAACAAAGGTCTAACTGTGAAGAATTTATCTGGGGAAAGAAAGTAACACCAAAACAAAAAGAAAAACACAATCTTTGAGTCCAGAGAGGCGTGAAGACAAAACCTGGGACAGGTGTGGCACAGCAGAGCTCTTGAGGGGAGGCTGAGATGCACATCAGAAGCCAAGTGTCTTGTGCAAAGGACACAGGTTAAATTCCTAGGACTGCAAAAACAAAAAACAAACCAAAATAGCCCTTAATAGCTTTTGACCCATGACAAGAGGACTATTTTCAGGTTTATAATATTTCATCTAATTCTATGAATTACAGAACTATTTTTTATTCACTTTTTCCAAACACAAGGATAAAAGTGCTGCTCACCCAGCACTAGGTCAGCCTCCCAAGAGCAGCATAATGGAGTTTCCTTGACTAGCAGCTTCCCTGTCATTTCAATGGGTGTCTGCAACCATTTCAAAGCTATTTTCATAAACACACAAAGGACAAAATGAATAAAAATGTAAAGCCTAAGCAAGACTGAAAATAAAGTAACTCAACATTGCTTTGGTCTGTAGTGTTGGTAAGAAGAAAATATTGTAGCAAAGTCTCAATAGAAAAGGAAGGGAATACATAGTATCTTTTTTTGACTCAATTCACTTTAAGAACTACCCTTAGGAATATTTTTTTAATTGAGAATGGTAGCACCTTAGCAAGGAAGCTGAAAATTCCAAACACAAGGTTCTATTTTTATCCTCCTTTCCCTAGTATATGCTGTAATTAATGCTAAATCAGCATACCAAAGCAAACTTCTTGCAGGAAAAATTTCATGATTCATATACTTGACATTTTAAAACCCTTGAAGAGTTTATAGAATTATGACGTTTTATTAGGAGAGGTTAATCATTTCAATGTTCTATAAAGTAATACAGGGAGTATAAATCAAACCCTCTCAAGTGTTTCTACCACCAGGTCTGCCAATCACATGTATTTCACTTTCTCCAGGACTCTGATTCCAAGTTCTTTTGTCAATAACAAATCTTACAAATACTGTAGGAGTGTTTACATTTTTAAAAATCCATCTCCTTGGGCCAGAGATTTAGCTCAATTTTTCCGGAGCCTGCCTAGCAAGCGCAAGGTCCCTGGTTCGATCCCAGGAACCATGTACAACAATACCAGGCATGGTGACTCATGCCCATAGGCAATTAGTACCAACCACCACAAAGGCCGGGGGTTGGTGGCTCAAGCCTGTATTCCTAGTACTTGGGAGGGAGACGAAGGAGGATTGCTGAGTTTGAGGCTTGCCTGAGATATATTGTGAACTCAGGGCCAGCCTGAACTACAAGAGTCTCTATCTCAAAAACAAAAAAAATTCATCTCCACACACATTCACAATTTTTAAAAACTTTCTTAAAGTAATGAAACATTCTATTCCCTAGCTAATTTATCCAAAGATGAACACAGAAAGTCTGAGATAGTCTTCTGAAGAAAAAAGTTTGGGATGCTGGAAGTATTCACCAAATACTGTTCCAACCCTGAATAAACTCAGCTTTATGCTTTTACCTGTGCTGAGCACTCTGCTAGGTGATATATAGGGGAAAAAAAAATCTAACAAAATTACTGCTAAAAGTAATATCCAAAAATTATTAAATTATATACTTGTTTTAGAAGGGGGGAAAAAATCAAAACAAAGAAGGGTAGGCCATGGGCAAGCAGAGAAAAGGAAGAGCTATTAACAATGAGAAAACACAGAGACCAAAAGATGCCAAGGAGACTGCAAAGAGGGACCCTTTTTTTTTTTTTTGAGACAGGGTCTCGCTTTGTAGTTCAGGCTGGCCCTCAGCTCACTATGTAGCCCAGGTAAGCCTCGAACTCAGCAATCCTCCTGTCTCTGCCTCCCAAGTGCTGGGATTACAGGTGTGAGCCACCATGCCCAGCCAAAGAGGGTCTTGAAGCAGTGGAGTACATACACAGAAACATTGTTCTACCAAGTCATAGCTCACCTCAAAAACATGAAAGTGTACAAGTATGTGAGCACCTACCCCTCCAAATAAATAGGAAACTGCGGCTGCCTGGGAAGAGAAGTTTGGTAATTTAAAATTATATGCCAAGGGTTTAAATATTTAAAGTTAACAAAGAATTATTTCAAAGAAACTATGTGTAAGTTAATTACAATAGTGAAGGAAGACCAGTGAAGGGAGGTAGTTCAGTTCCGTTCAAAACTGAGCTACTCCTATGTCAAATGACTTATAAAAACAGAACTGGGGAGGAGAAAGGGCTCTGAGGTCACAACTGACTGTATTTTCTAGGTCCCTCAGAAACTAAGGACACTTTAAATTGACTTGAATAGTGCACTTCCTCAACACTACAAAAAAGACAAATGGAGTGGGAGTAATCAACCCAAACTCAAGGAAACAACTTCTCAAATACGGAATGAAATCCCAGATGCATCCACACAGAGAAGGGGGAAAAGGGATACAAGTCAAAATAGAACTGCCGCTGGGCGTGGTAGCTCACGCCTGTAATCCCAGCACTCGGGAGGCAGAGACAGGAGGATTGCTGAGTTCGAGGCTTACCTGGACTACACAGTAAGCTCAGAGCCAGCCTGAACTACAAAGCAAGACCTTGTCTCAAAAAAACAAAAACAAAAACAAAACAAAATAGAACTGCCAAGTGACACCAGAGATTACATTTTTAGATTATTTATAAAGCCAAAAATAACACGGCAAAACAAGCCCAGAATCAAGCAACCACATGAGAAACTGCATTAAACTGGATCTCAGCCCAACATTACCCTCAGAGAACACAATAAAAATTACCTCATGAAATGAAAAGAAACTTTGTTCTACTACAAATCTTGAGGAAGTTAATTTAATAAATCAAATTTACTGGGCTGGAGATTTAGCTCAGTGGTTCTGGCACCTGCCTAGCAAGTGCAAGGTCCCTGGCTCTATCCCTGGTAACCACATACAACAATACCAGGTGTGGTGACTCACTCCTACCAGCAATGAGTACCACATACCACAGTGCTGTGCAAGGTGATTCACTGCCCACCACTAATCAATACCACATACCCACAATGCCAGGCGTAGCGGCTCACGCCTGTAATCCCAACACTTGAGAGGCAGAGGCAGAAGGACTGCTGTGAGTTTGAGGCTTCCCTAGGTTACACAGTGAGCTCAGGACCAGCCTGAACTATAAAGTGAAACTGTCTCAAAAAACAAACAAACAAACAAAACCCACAAAAAAGTGAGGAATACAAGCAAAAACCCAACAACAGAATTGAGGCAATCATGTGGTCCAAAGTGGCAGAGATCCTGGGTAAGAACATAGTATCCACACTGGGTCTAACAGAGCCAGATGGCCTCAATGGGCTGAGCGGCAAGGAGCAAAGCTTTAGAGCTGCTCCACCCTTAACAAAAGAGCACAAAGACAAAGAGCCAGGACACACTGCATGCAAATGAAAACAAAAAAATCCCACGTAAAGATAAGTCAAAGCAACTAATTCAGACAGACAGATTCTCCAAACACACAATAATTTCTCCTAAATAAAACCCTTTCTAGAAAGGCAAACAATTACTATTCAAATGCATTAAAGATAGGAAATAAACATGCTTAGATTTCACAATGAGAAATCTAAGCAAAATCTAAAATCCTTCTCGAGTGGGAGAGAAAGCATATAAATGGGTGAGAAAGGAGGATTCAGAATTAGCAGGTTTTTATCAAATTCTTGAATACCTGAGAAATAATGTTCATAAATGAAATCATAAAGACCATTCATTGTCACACAGATGAATATTAGGAATGATTTTGTATGATAAAATGTCGTATTACATTTTACATTATTTTTACTCAATTCACAAAATGCTGTCACTACTGAAAAACCGAGGATATGTACATTTTCCAGACAGCAGAAATTAGCCCTACAAATTCGCAACTACTGGAAAACATGTTCATAGACAGTCTATCTCATCCTAATATTACGTAATACTTTTGTTTTAAGCTCTACAGGGCTACAACTGCAAACATTAACAACCCATTATAATAAAGTTGTCTGTCTGCTCCTATGTGGCAAACTACTAGAAACTCCTACACTCAGCCTTCCAATTTCCTAATCCAGGAAGAATTAGAGGTTGTCAGGGGAAACCAGAAAACAGATAAGCATGCTTGCTAAATCAGTAACCTTAACAATATACATAATTTAAAGTCAAGAGGCTCTGCTCAGAAATCTGCAGCAGAGGGACTCTCCAATCTCAAAGCATCAGTGTACTAACAGCTGCCATTTCCCTCTGTATCAGAGGTCTTTTAAAATGTATGTACAAATTCAGACTGTTCCAAGAAAGCACTATGAATTTTGGAGAGCTTACCTGATTGCAGTGTTCTGTGTCAGATCCCGTAGCATGGGAACAGGAGAACATACTACTCTGAAGGGAAATGAGAGAAGAACCATCTATTTGTAAATTGTAACCACTTAGATAAGTGGAAATAAGATGCTGCTATGCTCATTAGGCTTTAGGAAAATCATTAAAATCCACTAATAAAAAACAATATGACCATCTGTGTTTTTAAAAATGACCCTGTCTCCTTTATCATCTTACAAACAGAAAACAATCATGAGCCATAAAACAAGCATGAGCTGTAAAACAAAAAACAAAAATCCACTGCAAACCAAAAAGAGGGGAAAAGAAAAATTAGAGCAGATACCTCATAAATGAGAAAAATCAAATGGTTAACAATTAGCCATGAGATATATACATTTCTTAGGAAACAGAGAAATGCAACTGCATAAGATGCCAGTAAGCAACCACCAAAAATGCAAACATTATCCCAAGGGTTTGCCAGAATGTAGGGTAACAAGGTCTCTTGCAAACTGTTGCTGGTTTATAATATAGTATAGCCACTTCAAAAAGCACTCGATATTGACCTGGAAAAGATGAAGACACACACACCCTATCATCAGCAACTCCACTCATGGAGCAGCAGGTCTCAGACCCAGAGGTCAAAACTCTTACTTCTTAAAAATTACTGAATGCAAAAAAATAAAAAATTTTTAAAAATTTTTTTAAAATTACTGAATGCCTTAAAGAGTTTTGTTTATATTAGTTATCCCTTTGATACTTACCTATCAAAAATTATAACTAAGAAATTTTAAAAAGACTAAATTAAAAGGAAACCTGTTATATTTTAGCATAAATTGCATTTTACTAGAAAAGAACTAGTTTTACAAAGTAAAACAAAAATATTTAGTCTTTGTTTTACATTTTTAAAAAGCCAGTATTTGGCTTGCTATCTAACAATTAGATCATCTTCTCTGCTTTTGATTCAATTTCTTGATTTCTAGATTACATTTAGCCTCTTGAAAACATTGTGCACTCAAGAAACAGAATGAGAGAAAAAGAATTAACACCATAATATCTTAAGGTTATGAAAATAATTTTGAACTTGTGGCTGCTGTGACAGACTTCCAAGGATCCCCATACTAGGTGACAGCTACTACTATATGTTGATGTAAGCTTTGAATTCAATCCTTTTTTTAGTCCAATAGGGTTTTTTCTCTTTCCTTCTCACTAGTTCTGGGAGATAAAACATTACACAACAATGGTAACTCAATTTCCTTCCAAATGTCATAATGAATGCTTACTGATCTGGAAGAACAGCCTCTTCATCCAAAGAAAATTTGCCTTGAATCCCATGGCAAAGTTCAGGTGGAACATCCACTGGCTGCGGAAAGATGCATTCCTGATTATACTGTACACCCAAATGAGTGGGAAATTGGACTCAAGCAAATACTTGTAGGCTCAGGTTCACAGCAATATTACTCTTGAGAGTCAAATGGTAGAAATAATTTAAGGATCAAGACAGAAAAAGAAAATGTGGTATTTGAATATACATGGAAAAGCATTCAACCATAGAAAGGAAAAATTTGGTATACACTACAGCATGGATGAACCTTAAAAATATTATGTTATATGAATAAAGCCAGAGATAGAAGACAAATACATCCACTTATAGAAGATACTAGAGGGAAATTCATATGGCCAGAAAACAGATAAAAGGTGACAGACTCTGGTGGCAGATATATAACAAGTACAGAATTTCTCTATGAATAGGTGAAAAACCTTTGGAGATGGTGATGATCGCAAACATTGTGAATGTACATAATTTTACATTACAAAGATTACAATGACAAATTATCATCTATATTTTACTAAAAAAAATTTTTAATGCATTCTTAACCCAGCTATATACCATACCTCTGTGGAACCTGTCCGGTACAGCTCAGAAATGAAGTCATGGAGTGGGTGATATTTCCCCACAAATAAAACATCACCTCCAAGGCTATTTCTTCTGTCTGAAAGTCAGAAAGCAATAAAAACCAAACATCAAGTAATTCTAACTACAAAACCATTTTATTGAAAATATAACCAAAGAAGGCATCTTAATTCTGTTGTAAGGTTTACAAATTCCACTTAATAAAATAAATATATAAACATTCCCCGTAGAAATAGCTACCATCTGATGACAACAGAGCTTAGTTTTAGTATTTCCTCATCTAAATGCTTTTATTTTCAGTAGTAATTATAAAAATCTACTTTTTATGCAAATAACATTTCAAGTTAGCATTCCAAGATCAAACACTTTTTCACTGGAAGAAACAAATACCATCTCAACAGCAAAAAATATTTTTGTGCTCATGTCACATAAGAATCAAAAAGCCAAAGAATGTTCTTGATACGTTATTTTTTATGAATTTAAAAAACATATGTTTGGTGCTGGGAGTGGTAGCTCACGCCTGTAATCCCAGCAATCGGGAGGCAGAGACAGGATTGCTGAGTTCGAGGCTTGCCTGGGCTACATAGTGAGCTCAGAGCTAGCCTGAACTACAAAGCGAGACCCTGTCTCAAAAAAACATATGTTTGGTAAAAAGTACTGCTCAATTTACAGACAAAAGATTAAAGCAAAGTCAATGGTTTGTCGTAAGACATAAAATCAGTGATTTATCTCCCATAATAACTATGACAAGTGGGAGGAGAGGCTCAATTATGCAGAGAAATGTAAAGCCTACAATACACAGATTCGGGGTTGAACAAGTGCTTTGAAAGTCTTACTCTCTTCCGGAGTAAGATCTGGGTATACTTCTTCCAGGGCTGCCCGAAGCCTTCGCTCATCCACAAACGGCAACAGAGCAACTCCTGGGAAAACAAACACATAAACCACCCCAGGTGACACTGGTCCAAATACATATTTTTTTAAACTATCCCTATTGGTATCCCTATTTGGAACTGAACTCAGTCATTCAGCCAAAGTTCAGATGCAAGCATTTTGTATATGCTGGCAAAAGAAACATTTTCTTATGTTTTTCATATTTTAAAAAGTTTTAGGCCAGAGATTTAGCTCAGTGGTTCTGGCGCCTGTCTCGCAAGCTCAAGGTCCTGAGTTCAATCCCCGGTAACCATGTGCAATGCTGGGCCTGGTGATTCACAGCAATCAATACCACATACCACAGTGCTGGGCGTGGTGACTCAGGCCTGTAATCCCAGCACTCGGGCAGCAGAGACAGGAGGATTGTTGAGTTCGAGGCTTGCCTGGGCTACATAGTGAGCTGAGGGCCAGCCTGAACTACAAAGTGAGACTCTGTCTCAAAAATAAATGAATGAATGAATGAATGAATGAATGAATGAATGAATGAATGAATGTTTATATGGAAGACTATATTTTCTGAATCTTTGTGGTGATGTAATTTTCTGATGACATGATCCAGGGTGCCCCTGGCAGTGTTCTATGCCTCAGCCTTACTTACTAGAAATTCCCCAGAGGAAGACCAGCTCATGCCCCTAAGCCTTGGAATTGTCTTGTCATTTTTCTAGTACCTAGTTTCTTCTGCAGCATGAAATTATTCAACTGATCAACTGAAACACTCAGAAATTCTATGCAACTCGACTACATGGACAGTATCTTCTAGTTCCAAAATTCAACAGTAGGCTACTGATATTTTATTTTAAAAATTTATTTATTTATTTATTTTTGTGGTACCAGGGATTGAACTCAGGTCCTTGTGCATCCAAGGTTGGCGCAGTACCACTTGAGCTAAATCCCCAGACCAGCTACTGATATTTTAAAGCCTACTAATTAATTTACATATTAAGATTCTTTGCAGACTTGGTTAAATAACATGGAGAGGAGGAGGAGAACATATGGGGCTCATCTAGGGGCTAAAAATGGTCCTCTAGAGTCTGCTGGAATTAAAGGCACTGCTTTATGTGGACTTACATGAACAAATTTCAGAAGTGTATCACATAGTATCTATTACTAGAAAAATGAACAAAAGTTACTGAAGCATTTCTATGTTCTGCTATTATACAGTAACAATGGTACATTGGCTAAATGAAAAATATGAGACAAATAGCAAAGACAAATGCTAAATGGAGCTAAATAATTTTGGAACTACCACCACTCAAAACTGTACAGTATCTAACAATTAAAAAAAGTGAAAATGTTACCAAAGTTGTCATTAATATTTAGCTACTATAGTATCTATCTTCTGAGTGAAGCTATTTCAATTACTGCTTAGCAT
>PVIC010043713.1:0-15235 GCA_004025085.1 Thryonomys swinderianus
TTTTTTTTTTTTTTTTTTGAGACAGGGTCTCGCTTTTTAGTTCCGGCTGGCCCTGAGCTTGCCATGTAACCCAGGCAAGCCTCGAACTCAGCAATCCTCCTGCCTCTGCCTCCCGAGTGCTGGGATTACAAGTGTGAGTCACCACGCCCAGCAATGTGGTATGTGGTATTGATTGCTGGTGGGCGTGAGTCACTACGCCCAGCATTGTATGTGGTTACCGGGATCCAATTCAGGACCTTGTGCTTGAGGCAGGCGCTGGAACCACTGAGCTAAATCTCTGGCCCATGTAAAACTTTGACTAAATTAATTTTATATGCTTTTCTTTTGTTCCTTGGTCTTTTCTGGTGGCAGCGTCATGTGTTACTCTTTCAGTAGCGACAAAAGAGATCGCACTTTCCTACCAATCCAGATGATTCTAATGCTTACTGATTTTTAGAAATTCTCCTATGTAGTACTGTGTCCTCCAAACATTCTGTGATGTTTTTATCATTCTACTGCTGATGGGTATTTGGGTTGCTTTTACTCTAAGGCCAGGATAGAGAGCTATGAATACTCTGGTGCATGTCTTTTGGTGATCATGAAAAAGCATTTTTCATGACTTTATCTGAGCGTCCTATTCTGAGGATTCACTCAGTAACTTTTTCTTTGCTGGGACATAATACAGGACATGCACGACTTGGCTCACCTATTAATCGGTATTCACTGGCTCCACGGAAGGGCCTGGCCGAGGAGGGCTGCACACAGCATGGTGAACAGTGAAAGGAGGATCGCGAAGGGTAATATACTCTTCAGGTCCTGTCCCTACTGATCCACCTTTTCCATCAGGCCTCACTTCTACATCAAATCAGCTTTTATGCCATCATAATCTACCAGCTTTCAAAAGCTTCCCCTATGGGTACACAAGGCTGCCAGAGACACCCAGATAAAAACTGTGACTGTAACACAGCAGATACCTCTATAAGCTCAGGGGTTTACTCCCTGACAGACATGAGATTTGCAGTTTCTTAGTGTCCTCAACAAAGGATATACTTGCTATTCAATTTGTTAATGTTTAAATATGCATTTCTCTAATGACCAGTGTGACCGAATGCCTCATTACGTACCTGTTTGTCATTTATACATCTTATCTGTTGCAATGTGCATCCGACTCTTTCCCTGCTTTTCCCTTCAGTGAATTAATTGTAAGTCATTGATTTTTTACATAAGAGTCTTTTTCTGGTAAATGTATCCCAAATATCTTTCCTAGGGCTGGGGATATAGCTCAGTGGTACTGCACCTCCAAATATCTTTCCTGACTTTGTGGGATGCAAATAAATTACAGTTTTTGTTTTTTTTTTTTTTTGCTTTTGAGACAGGGTCTCACTTTGTAGTTTAGGCTGGCCCTGAGCTCACTATGGTGCCCAGGCAAGCCTCAGTGAACTCAGCAATCCTCCTGTCTCTGCCTCCCGAGTGCTGGGATTACAGGCATGAGCCACCATGTCCGGCATTGTGGTATGCAGTGTGGATTGTTGGTGGGCGTGTCTCCACGCCCAGCATTATATGTGGTTACCGGGGATCGAACTCAGGACCTTGTGCTTGCGAGGCAGGCGCCGGAACCACTGAGCTAACCCTCCGGCCCCTCAATTACAGTTTTGATAACCAACATTCCAGTGTGTATGGACTAAAAGAGTGTTTTGTAACATAAATATTTTTCAATATAATTCCCACTTCTTGATTGTCCACCAATTTTGTCCTTAATGTAACACTTTTGGGTGGAGTAGCAGAGTTTAATTGGATTATATATACAGCTGAGGTGATGTGGATTCAAAAGAAAAATACACAAAAAAGCTTTGCACAGTATTTGGGACAAGTTAGTATCTTACAGCGAACTTCAAATTCTCTAAGACTTAGATATGCATACCCCATTTTTCTGCATCTCAAAGTCACTATACCATTTCCTTTTAAGTACAGTTAGCTCATAAGTGACGATCAAGTATCCTATTAACAGAGTATGGGTGATGGAAAAGGCATAACAAATCTATGGGCTGTGGAACAGTTTATTCATTAAACCAGAGAAAGAGCATTGTTTGATTATTTAGGTAAAATTTCATTCAAATTATGAATGCAGTTCATTTATGAAAATAAGTTCACAGTGAAGCAATAATTAAATGTAAAATTCTACACAAGAAGAAATAACAGGTAGTATTTGTGAATTTTTTTTCTTTATTTTCTCGGGTGAAAGCGAAGAGATAAATATATCATAACTTGAAAATTGTCGATTTCCAAAAGGAAACTAGATCAGACTTTTAAAATCAAGCTCAAAAAATATTTTCAAGAAATATAACTGGGAGTTGATTTGCAAAATATAAAGGTCAGGAACAACTAAGTAAAGTATTCAATATTCAAAACTGTAGGAAAAAAGTATAAGAAGTATATTTAAAAGAAGTTCAACTAGCTCTTATATTAATAGCTGTTTAAAAAATTTAAAAATGAGGAAGGAAAAGTTCAAATGCATATACAATCAAGGAAATGATTTTCAGACATTTTAAAAATTGCATTTGCAATAGTGTGGGTGGCTTACAGTAGATTTGAAGTTAATGATAGTTTGGATGAGGTAAAAAATCGTGAAGAAGCAAACTTCTAATTTCTGTTGTGGCAAGACATAACCCAAGGAAAGCTAAGAGATTCAGGCTCCCACATGCTATAACATGGCAGCAAGCGCTGCGAAAGGAAGTGCCTGGAGCTCCTGGTGACAGTCCCAGAAGCTGCCTTTTCAGGAAGTGAGAAAGAACAAGGACGAATAACAGCAGGAAGAGAGGAACTGGAAGAGCAGAACAGAGGAAGAGTGAAGAGCAGCCCACAGTTTTACAGTTAAAAAATCATTTACTATATTCAAAAGTGACCCAGGACCCACGGTTAGGGTTGGACTGACAAAGATAAATGTGGCACATTCCTGCCTTCAAGGAGCGTAGACGGGTTGGCTGACGATTTGAATAAAATATTGAAGTGGTTACAATGTCTGCATCTTGAGTAGGATTTTATTAAATTTGCCCGAGGCCCCTCTGCCTCCCCTCCTGAGAACCCGGGCTGTCCCGCCTTCTCCTTTCCTCCGTATCTCTGTTCATCCTACTGATATTTGTGGCGGCCAGCCCGATTCATTTGCAAGAGTGAAATTGAATTAGCGCAGTCTGATAAAGAGGCAGAGAGGTAAAGGATACACTTTGGAAAGATTTGCATCAAAAATGATTTGAAAAAGAATTCTGGTCTCAGAGAGTTAATCCAAACTAATGTCTACCCACGTCTATGGAAAGCTCTTTAAAGCTGAAATTTCACTGTGCATTTTTCTTCAGTATATAGGGTTGATTGGAACGTGTGATATTTATTATTCTCCCTTTGGGGGTATAGAAAAAAAGCTAAGAATAGCGGTGGGAGAAATGGCACCCATTTAATTTTATGCCATCCAAAAATACTAAGTGGCAGTCAATTTACAAAACATCAAACAGAAGTGAGGGTACACCTGCTATTGGAGAGATCAAAATATCTGTTGTTTCTGTGAACAATTGCCATAATTTAGATTGTTTCTTGCTTGAATCATCTACATAATTACCTCCAAATTCTGCTTCATTTTTTAAATCTCTTACCATACTTTATTATTGTTCTTACCTGAAGAAATAATAACTGTGAAGCTCCTTTACTCTTTGAGAAATAAAACCTTTGTTTTTTGTAAAATGCTATATCTGGAGATACCTCCAAAAACAGTACTTTTCTTCTGGAATGAAGAGCAGCATTCATAAAAGAAATCGGAATGTACATTGGCTGGAAAAAAAAAAGTTTTCTGCTTCATGTAACTGATGCTCTGGGAAATTTCCTAACGAATACTCACCCATTGTTTTTGCAGTAATCATCGCATCGTGAAATTAAAACAGACTCAGTCCTAAGCATTTTTAAAACAATCACCCAGCAGTGAAATTACTGTATATTTTCTTCTAAACGCAGGTTGTATGATACGTACTTTGATGTGAGAAATGGCTGACCTCTCGTGCTCAGTTCAGCAGCAACATTCATTAAACTGGCTTTTTAATTTCGTCCACTGGCGCACGCAACACGCAAGGCTGTGCTGAAGGTTTAGGGTGTGAGGACGTGGACGCGCCTCCTTTTGATGGAGAACAGGGCTGACCCTTCTCCTCACCCAGCGCTCCCCTTCTGTGCTTGTGTGTTCCAAACAGCCTCTCAGAACAGAGTCCCAAATTGCAACGACATCCCAAATCGCAGGATTAATGTGTCTACGAACAGACCTCTTATGCCTCCAAAATGAAGTACTCCTTGCTAATTTCTCTTCAAGACACCAGCTTAATTGCATTTTAAACAAATGGGCTGCTTTGCTGGCCAACTTTTAAATGAGATAACAGCAATGTGCACTCTCCAGCCGCGATGAGTGCCTTGCAGTAGATTCAAAACTCTGTTCAATAACAGGTTTAATCTCACACCAGCAGATTTACTGCAGAATAAACTGCCACTGAGCTCATAATTAGTAAAACAACACACAAAAAAATCCAGCCTCCTAAATATTATTTTCCAAAGCAGCAGGCAATGTTTTAGTGGAAAATTTCAGTCCTGTTCTTTGTGTGTTTTATTGATTTTATGTATGATATTGGGAATTCATGCTATGATTTAAGATAACGTTCTTTATCGATCATGTAAGCAATTGTTTAGCTATCCAGTAGCAAAATGATGTTCCCATTCACAGAGTAGTGACATATGCAGCTGGGAGACTACAGAGCTACTCGCTTTAATGTTCCTCCTTCTTTTTAATGTTCCCCCTTCTTTTTTTTTTTTATTTTTCTGCAACATAGTCTCTGCTGGAAAACAACAGCAAAAAAGTAAGCATTTGTCCTTTAGAGATAATCTTCTCATAATTTTCTTTGTTGCAGCTATTAGTGGCCAACAATTGTGATTCAGTGAAAACCCTGCTCAACAAGCAGATGTTAGAAAGCATATTCTCTGCTTGCTGCATCTAAACAGATATTAATGAGGTAATTGGAACTATTAAGAAAAAAAGGAGTGTTTGGTATATATTTATTGTCTCATATATGGGGCTGTACCCTCCCAAAATCTCTCATTTATATTACACAACAGTAAGACACAGTTATAATGATATGCCAAGGGACACATTTTTCATAATTGCCTCAAATATTTGTGCAAACACTTATATTGCACAATTCTAAAGGAACTTGTCTGCAAACAAGGATGAGGGAGCCCTTTGGAACAGAAGTAGAGGAAAGTCCTGACAGGTATTTTAAACACTTAACTTCCTTGTGTGTATCTATGCAGATTTTTAAAAATCCCAGTGTTCTGTGCATGTGTGAGTATAAACTAAGTGTGTGACATCCCAAAAGCTATTGCCAAATAGATTCTTAAAAAACTGAGCTTTTCTCGACATTTTTAAAAGAGAAATAAGTTGCCTGCAGTACAAGCACTCTCTCACCTCCGTCTCTCGAACCTGGAGTGATAGCACATCACGTGAGGTTGACTTTATTTCTGGCATTAACCTTTTGATAATGAGCGCTATATCAAATGGAATTTGAGGAATCTAATGGTACTGCTGTGCAGTTTAGTTTTTTTAAGACCCCCAAAGCAAATTAAACCTCAGTGAATCAGATGTCATATTCACAGACGAAAGCAATTTTAAGAAAGAACTTAAAAACACCAACTTATAAATAAAGTCTTTTAACACCGTGAGTTTTTTAAAGGGATGACTCAGAGAAAAATTACTCATTTTTGTCTTCCTTTAAACTGCTCCTAATTGGTACTGATTTTTTTTTAAAATAAAAGTTTAAAACAGGAAAGGAATGAAAGATAAGGAAAGAAAATGCTTCTAGCTCCATCTCTGACTAATTACTATCACGGCCCTTCTAAATCATAGATGCAAAATATTTTAGAAGTGAAAGACCACAAGAATGACCCAATTCTCATAACTCACAGAGGGGGAAGTTAATGCTCTGAAGAGTCATGTGAGAAGCCCAAGGACACATTCCTCATTTATGTCATCTATTATATAGGCCTGGTGTTTATTCTTTCATCACAGACCTAATAATTTCCCTAGCACACATCCGGTTCCTGCAGTTTTCAAAGCTGTTGCCCCTAACCCTACACACTGCATAATGTCATGGAAAGTAAGGCCACCTGACAGGTCCTGTGGAAAATGCCTGTCTCCTCCCGTTATTTCAACTGGAACTAAATGCTGCTGGCGCCAGCAATTTCAAGAGTACTGTTCCTCACCTTTCTAGAGGTGTGGCATACCTGTAGAATCCAGACCCTTCTCAGTCTATACTTGGGTGTGTATCACCAAAACTTAGTGTAACCCATTCCCATAAACACACGTATGATGGCTCTGACTTCTAGATGTCCCTTCTTGCCCCTTTGCTCTCCATCCTCACTGTTTAATCCAGGAAATCACTGATCTGATGCCTGTCATGCAAGATAACTTCCGCCTCTTATAGAACTTCATATCAAGGGAAGTACAAATTTATATATTAGTCTGACTTGGCAGTTGCTTCTAGAGTTTCTTCCCAGTGTTCGACTTGCATAACCACCACGAGGTGGGCATCATTATCTCATCTTACAAAGGATAAAGCCCAAGTCCAGGACGTTAAATAAATGAGCTACAGTCGCCAAGACAGTGAGTGGCAGACCTGATACTCTGGCCCGTGAATCTCCCTCCTGGCTGTGCTGTCAGCACACGCTGAGGCTTCATGACGATAGACAGGGGCTGCTCAGACTGCTTCTCTGTTTTTCCTTTTAAACACTTGCTCATATTATCTCACTCAATCCCCCGAACAGGTCTAGGATGTAGGCAACAGTTTGCTGTGGACCTCAAAGATGCAGAAATGGAGGCAGGGCCAGGCAAAGATGGTGACAGAGCCCATATCCAAATTTCCAGAAATGTACAATGGAACCTCTCATGCCTATTCAGTGCCATTTTAAGGTGCATATTAACTTCCTCATATATCCACCCAGTACTAGACATTCATGTTTGATATACATATTTTGCATATATTTATATATATTTAACAAATAGGTTTCTGTGGATTTTATTAGAATTTGCATTCTCCAAATAAGGAAATAAAACAAGAGCTTAGAAAAAATAAATAAATAGGCAAAATTGAAATTTGCAAGCCTAGTGAACGGTTGCATAGCTTACAAAGAGAGCACATATCTTCCGCTATGTTTTTCTGCTCATTTTCAGATCTCTGTGAGGTACATTTACCACAGGACTTTTCTCATGTAACTCACATGTCAGCCCTGTATTCTCACCATTTTAGATCTTAGATAACTGTTAGGAAAGGACATAAAGCATATTCCCCTTGGGTGTGCATCTGGAGAAATATTCTGTATGCTCAATCACAGCTTACACTTAAGTATGATGTTGATAACTTTGAAAATCTTCATTGTGTAGGTGATATATTAAAATGCCTGTGATTACTACAACGGGGGTACAAAGAAGTAATGTGAAGCTAACCAGAATGTGGTACAGGTAGTGGGTAATTTTATGTGCCTAGATTTTTGTATATTGCACTTGACTGAAGGTAAGTTGACATCAGTTGGAACATAATCCTGATTTGTTGGAATGGGAAAACAATTTATGATTTGAAAACAATGAGATACTTTATATGATTTCTCATTCTGATAATCACCTCCTGTAGTTATCATTTTGATTTTTATAGATGAGGAAACCAGGACTTAGAGAATCAAAAATCAAAAATCAACAAACCCAAGAGCCCAAAATCTGGACAGCGAGGAGACTTGTCTCATTGTCCTGGTCTGAACTGTCAGATGGTTCTGCATGTCTGAACGCAGTACCTAAAAAGCAGCTTCTCAAAGTGCATTCTTTCTAAAGGAAAAGAGTCTCATTGCGAATCTAAATCACTGGATATTTGAACCATTGTCCTTCTGAACTATTTGTAAGTTAATATTATCGATACAAGATGTACTTGATTTGTTTATGGCCGCGCAGTCTCATTACTGTGAGCTCACCCTAGACACACCCTTTCTTTAGGGAGAGAGGGTTAAAGCCAATTCTCTTTTCAGCAAGTGGCTCTGTAGTTCCCTTTAATGCAAAGTGTCTCCAGAGCTTCCTGCAGCAGCGCTGAGAGCACTGACCTTGCCAGCTGTTTCACCACTCAGGTGTCTATTGCTAGGAGGGTTGTGAGTCACTGGATCATGGAGACTCTAACTTCATAATCTGATGGAATTGTTGGAGGGGACAGAGACAGGCGAGACCTAGCTGCTGGGAGCACTTCCTCCCTGACCTTTGGGAATATACCTGGTACGCTGATCCTTCTGCTCTGTCTAGAAGTCCCTTCTGCTTTCTAGCTGTCAGGGGTGATTGGCTTTCCTCGCTCAGGCCTTGCCAACATATTTCTGCCTCGCTGGAGACGTAAAGTACTGGAACCTGCTGACCATGGACTGAAACGTCTGAAATCTGTGAGCCAAAATACATCACCCTTTCTTCAAGTTGACTTTGTTAGCTGTTTAGTTAATATGATGAAAAGGTGACTGACGTTTCTGACTTTCCTGACGAGCGAACTCCTAAGCCATGACAACAACAAAGCAAGTACTATATCGGACTTTGAAAGAATTTTCTCTTCACTATATTTTATTTTCACAGAGTAGTATTGTGTAGATGTTTATATAAACATTTAGTCAAATGATCGTATAAAATGGATAGTTTCACACAATCCAATTCCTTAAAAAAAAAAAAAGTAAAGCAGTGTAAATTTGTAGCTCCCAAAGACGATCCACCCAAGAGATTAAGTTCACAGTATCAACTGACAATTGTGATTTTTGACCTTTCATCTTTGAATTCAAGCCTCATTATTACTTTTACATGAAACACTCGTCTGGTTCTTCTTCACCCAGACGAGACTTATTTCTGAGCTCACACAATAATTTTTGTTGTTTGTGAAAACTTTTTTAATTTGAAAGATGAGATTTTTTCATGAGAATTATTTTCATAGAAAGTTAAAAATTTCTTTTGGCCGGGCGTGGTGGCTCACACTTGTAATCTTAGCACTCAGCACTCGGGAGGCAGAGGCAGGAGGATTGCTGAGTTCGAGGCTCGCCTGGGCTCCATAGCGAGCTCAGGGCCAGCCTGAACTACAAAGCGAAACCCTGACTCAAAAAAAAAAAAAAAATTCTTTTGAAGAAATGTACTTGATTTTGTGGGAATAAATATACCTGACTAGTACTAACCATTTTTCTAGGATGAATTAATATGTAGCATACAGGGAGTAGGGTCACACTGTTGATTTTAAAGAAAGGTGATTCTTATTTTTGTTTTCAGAAACCTAGGAATCTTTATTTCTTCATAAACTTTGAAATTTGAAATATATGGCAAGATCTTTTGCTCTTAATTTTCTCAGTGTACATTTTGCTCATACACACACACACACGTGCACACACACACACACACACACACACACACCCCAAATGCAGCTTTTCAGGACAAATGAAATAAGAATAGAACTTCTATTGGATATTTCACATGGCAGTCTAAACTCTATGAATGCAAAGCTTCTCTGCACATAGGCAACCCTTAAAGATGGACAGAGTGAAGAGTCATTGCTTCTGTTGCCATAATCATCTCAGGAGAGGAGAAGCCAGCTCAGTTAACAGGCTTGGCACCATCAAGCCCCACAATTTGTACTGTTGAGGGGATCTTGGATGAGAAGGGGCCCCACATATTGTTTAATACTCTGTTGTCATTGTTTAGAACTCCTCACTAATATTTTTTATAAAGTCCTCACATTTTGACTTGCCACAAGACTTAGTAAGTTATTTAACTGACCTAGTTGGTTGGCTATTTTCATTATAATAAAAAGAATGATATGTGTGTGTGTGTGTGTGTGTGTGTGTGTGTGTTCCACAGCAGGCAAAGCATCGAGGAAAGGGCAGCTAGGAAATTAGGCAATGCAAGCAATTCTTTTTTTTTTTTGAGACAGGGCCTCACTTTGTAGTTCAGGCTGGCCCTGAGCTCACTATGGAGCCCAGGCAAGCCTCAAACTCAGCAATCCTCCTGTCTCTGCCTCCCGATTGCTGGGATTACAGGCTTGAACCACCAAGCCCAGCAGCATTTCTTATATCTTAGTTTCATTGAACTATAAATTTTTACAACTTAGATGTACTTATAATTCTACAAATCCCCATGTATAAATCATTTTCTCCACTGAACAATTCATACCAGAAACAAGAGGTATTGTCATATATTTGAAGTCTTCCAAATACTGTCAAAATGTATGGTTTGTCAATTATTTTATTTTAAACATTACCTTAGTATAACCTTGACCAGTACTAATTTGGAAAATTTGGAAACCATACAATCCATTAGAAAGACATGATGTATGGAGTTATTTTTGGACAGATTATTTGACAGTTGTTAAGGGTTGAATCTTAGCATAAAGGAAACAGCCACCTATAAGTCATTTTTAAAAGTGAGTAGTAAATTTTTACCTCTTAGGGAAGTAAATATGTACCTTCAGGATATTGAACAGAATGCTATAATGGTATATGCGTGGGTGCATCGAACAACAGATAAAATTTCTATTAACAGCATAATATGTGGCTTCAAAATGATAAGAGATCACCAGTATTGCACAGGGTTTCACAAATTTATTTCATAGATTTAAAATGAGAGGATGTTTTATAAATTCTTATCATTCTGTACAGTATTTAAAATTAAATGTTTATAATTTTATTAATACTGTAATTAGCTACTTGACCAATCAACATGCCTCAAAATCTCTCTGCTGCCTCTCAAATTCTTTAGTTGAGAAGATGAAGAATGTCTGCTCAGGTTTATCTCATCCTTATAGGTATACAATGATAATCGCAAACCTTTCAAAATCACATATTAAAGTTGAGAGATTTTCCTGCTATTTCGTGCTATTTGTTCTTTATACAATGTGGATGGTTGATTAGCATAGCTATTTGAGAGTTGAAAATATGCCGACATTCTCAGTTGAAAGGTTCTTTATAGCTACAGAATGCCAAATTGAATTATTTTCATCTCTCTAGTCCAAATCCTGGGCTGTGAATCTCGCCGGGACAGCTCTGCCGAGATTTATTACCCGCACACATCTGTATTTCCCCCAAAGTCGCTCCTTCCTGCCTAAATGAAGAGAGACTGTGATTGCCTGCCTACCTCCCCTTATCTCCATACCCCTGGCCAGAGGCAGTTGTACTGGTAATGATGAAGCTGCAGCTAGAAACACTGTGAATTTGCATGAAGCTTAAAGGAAAAAAAAAAAAAAAGATTCAAATAAGCCCAATTACTCCAAAACACTAGTTTAGGTTACTACTTTAATTGAAACACATTTTTCTGAATCCTTTAGTTCCTCTCTTTCACATATTTTTCTTTGTTTCTACTCTTGCTGCCATAATCTTAGCACAAAGAGCTTTTATTCACTGTCTGTGTTTTTTCTTCCAATGAGCCCATCTCTCATTTTAAAAATCCCTTTCCCTAGTTAACCTCACTGTTCCCCTTCTGTCTTCAATCTGTCTTCAAACCTGATGCCTGACTGCTTTTTCAAGTATTTCCTCAATATCCTCTCAATGCACACAGTTTCTGTGCCTGCTGATACCCTATGAATAAAACAAAACTTCTTACTTCATCATTGGAAGGCCACTAAATTCTGACCCTAATTCATTTTTCCAACTTCACTTCATACTAATAGCAACTTGAAATCAACCAAGAAATGTCTCAAGTGGTTCTTTAATAAAATTGTTAACCATATCGCCATATTGTAATTTATGTATCCTTGTGGAATACTTTGTCTTATCTAGAACAGTAAAAACACCCTAATTGTGAAATATTGTATTTTTTTCAAGCTGTTCTTGCTGGAATATTCTCTCCTGATATTTTCTACTGAAATTCTATTCATTCCTTTAGGAAGACCCAGTCCATATGTCCTTTCTTCCATAATTAATTTCCTAATCAATCCAGGTAGACCCTTTTACTCCTTTCAATCCCTAAACTGTAGACCTCTCATAGTAAGGCTCATGTAGGCTGCTATTATAGATAACTAGGAGTTGTTTTTACCATTCTAGGTTCTGATTACTCAGAAACTTTATTGATTTTAGTCTTAAAGGACTTGTATTACCTTGCACAAGGCAGAAGCTCATAAACATATTGGCAGAATGAAGACATGAATAGAGTTATCTTTCATATCTGGGAGTTGTAGTTTAAAATCTGGACTTCTTCTGAGGGATTCTGTCCCTTGGGAAGTTTCTTGTTTAAAAAAATGAATATTGTTCAGTGACCCAGTTTATGATAGTATTAAGGAATGAATTAACATCAATTAGAGGAACACTGCTACTACTTTTTAGTTATGAAATGACAGGAACATCACAAAAGTATGGGATATTCATTTGATAATTAATAAAAAACCTAATAGCTAATGTTCAAATAGTCCTAACTATGGACTAGAAAGTTTATAATTGTTTATTGACCTTGCTTTATATAATTCTCTGCAAATCCTATAAGACAGATATTATTATTATTAGTTTCCCTAAATAGAGGCTAGATTAGTTTCCCATGGAGACAAAGTTAGATGACCAGAGGAGAATTTGAATACCTCATTGAGCACCCGAAGTATATGGGCATTGTCTCTGGTCAATAGTACAATGAAAGAGCTAAAGCAGCATTTTTAATTTTTACTAAAATCTTTCATTGCTTTGATAGTTCTGCTTAAAAACTAGAAACCTCAAAGCAAAGTTGGTTTCACAAACATTTAACTCATATACTCACTGAGTCCCTGTTCTTAGAAGCCCTTATGATTGGTTTACTGAACTTTGAAACTTGTAATAATTTTTGCACTGAGCTCTAGATTTTAACTTTTCATTTAAAATTATGCAGCTGGTTCTGATTTAATGTTTTGAGGAAAATATAAATATTTTCTCAGTGCATTACAATAAATATTAAAGTCTTATCTTTCATACCCTCGTTTCATTGTCCTTCAAATAAACCTCAAAATGGCATAAAATCAAGATTTTAAAACAGCTAAATATCTATTTTACAAGAAAACCATAGAATTTCCTGAATAAGATGTTAATATTAACATGTCCATCTGGGAAACAGATGAAATATTTACCTCACTTTCCTCATCCTGAGTTGGTTTAAGACTTGCCCCTAGTTCCTCATGAACCAAATCATAAAAAAATGTATATCTCCTTCTAAGTTTTGCTTTGAATTTTCTGGAGTAGCTTTTCTTTCATGACGTCTTTTCTTCCTTTTCATAAATTATTCTGTTCCCTTAAGGTTATCTGAATGTGCAACCAAAGCCTCATGAGCTCAAAGGTGGAAATTTTGAAAAGTGACTGCATTACAGTGGCATTTTTGGCTAAATGTGATGTTAGGAGATTGGCCTGGTTAGAAGAGGCAGACCAGTCAAGACCATGGCCTGGAGAGAAAGCTTCGGTCCCCTCCCCGGAGCGTCTTTGCCATTCTGTGCCTTGTTTTCCATGGGGTGATAAGCCCACCCCTGCCGTGCCCCAGTGCTGCCTTGAAACCTGTCTTGAAACCAGACAACTATGAACTGAAACTACCACAAACTGAGCCAAAACAAAGTTTTCACATGTAAGTTACACATGTCATATATTTTGTTCTGGTGATGAAAAGGGAACGAAGACAGATTATGGTACAAAAAAGTGGGATTATCATTCTGATGCTACGTGACCATATGACACAAAACCCTTTGGAACTGGTTTACTGGAAGAGCTTGGAAAGGTTTGGAGATGCTGACTAGAAAAGAAGCCCTAGAGTCCTATAAGACGTAGGAGACTTTAGTGGTAGTTCAGGAGACCAGAAAACTGATAGAAAAGCAAACACAAAATAATTTGGATCTGGAGCCTCCAAAATTAAAATGTCTGAAAGGTCCCACATGAGATGCTTGACAAACAGCCCAATCTGTAATTGCAGAATGTTTTTTTTTAATTCCATGCCTTTTGATACAAGGTAAAATAGTTGCATAAAAACTTGTTCCCATTAGGGTGACAATTCACCAGGGAGATCAATATTTACACTGTGTCCTTATCATTGTTGAAATGTTAACTGTATGTATAACATCCATTAAGTACCAAAGCAAAGCTTGCAAACTACAGTATGTTGATTTATTTCTACATTGCAACTTATGGGCACAAAATGGCAGAAAATCGGTATGTGTTTTAAAGGGCAAATCACTTTATTCGAGCACTAGAAATATTACTGGTGCCATGTTTATTTGGATCCATTTATTCTTGTGAATGCAGGATGAGCTAAGTTCTTTTACTCATGAAAATGGATTGATGTGTTGTGTTCTCGGAGCGGGTTTTATGTGGAGAAGACCTTCAGTTGCTCTCTACCTGCTAGCGTGGGTAAGGACACTAAAGTATGCCATGACCAAATTGATTCCTTCTTGTGAATTAGGTGAGGGGAATTTTAGGTCTTGGATTAAGGGGCTGCCATTTTATTAGAAAAGGCACTAAAAGAAAGCAAAGGTCATTATTTTTTGCCAAATATTCCTTATTTGTGTCATGATCGGCATTCACTATAGCGTAGAACTACATAATGTACCTATTCATTGGACAGTGTGTTTCGTCATGAGTTCTTCCTTTTCTATTATGCAGCTACATTCTTACAGTGTTTCTTAGGATTTTGTTTGGACATTAGCTTTGGTGTTAGCTTTTCATTATGTAATTGAGTTGCTTTTTACAGCCATATCCTCTCTGATTTGAATAATAGCAATTCAAAATTTTTATACATGATATGTGCCAGATTTGTGCTCCAAAAGCTCTTAATAGGAAACAAAACAAAAAGAATTTCCTTGGATTGTTTTGTTTGTCTTCCAATAGGAACATATTTGGAAAGTTGTATATTTCTCTGTTCTGCTTAATCAAGAAGATAGCATTGACATTCTGTGGTGTCTAAAACCTCAGATATTTATATTTAAAAACCTGTTAAAGCTGGGTGTGGTGGCTCGTGCCTGTCATCCCAGCACTCGGGAGGCAGAGACAGGAGGATTCCTGAGTTCGAGGCTTGCCTGGGCTACATAGTGAGTTCAGGGCCAGCCTGAACTACAAAGCGAGACCCTGTCTCAAAAAAAAAAAAAAAAAAAAAAAAAAAAAAAAAAAAAAAAAAAAAAAAAAAAAAAAAAAAAAAAAAAAAAAAAAAAAAAAAAAAAAAAAAAAAAAAAAAAAAAAAAAAAAAAAAAAAAAAAAAAAA
>PVIC010043714.1:0-15309 GCA_004025085.1 Thryonomys swinderianus
AAGACAAGAAGTTATATATGTAAACAATTCTCTTCCAGAATTTCATCTAGCTAGGGTTTTCATATGCTCACACATAATTCAGGTACTGACTCTTAAATTTCTAAGAGGAATGAAATCCCCGCTTAACACCTTACTGGGGCAAATGTAGGTAAAGAGGAAAAAGTGATCAACTTATACTAGCCAGATAAAGACTAGAGTAGGTTAAAATAATCAGAAGTGTCATGGAAGAGCACAAGTCACCAGGGAAACAATACAAATTCTGCCATATGAGAAGGTGGATTACATTTACCATAGGGAATGGTGTAGGCTAGAGAGGGGGGCTGCGTCTTTGAAGGCCCCTCGTCCACAGAATGAAGTCAACTGAAGACCGCAGAAATATAAAAAGCAACTCGATTTGGTTTAACGTAAATATGTTTGAGAAACAGAAAACCTTGAGCTCATCTGCTTTTTCAATTACTAACAGGAAACATAAAACTATTCAATAAATGAATGCACCAAAAACTGTAATAAAGATTACTTCAGGCCCAAGTTACAAGCAGTGAAAGGGGAAAAGGAGAATGAAGAGGAAGAGAGGGCAAGAAAGAAAAAAGAGGAAGCACAGCAGGGTCCTGGGTGCCTCCCCACCGGTCACGCCAGGCCCCTCCCGCGCGCCCCCTTGCGGCCTGAGCGTCTCCGGCTCCTTCCTCCGCGCCGTGACCTCCCCTGCCCCCATCCCCCACCCCACTGCTCAAAAATCTGGGAAGATCAGCAGAAAACGCTTGATGCAGTCACAGCCCTTATTCTTGCCCTGTGGCCTTTTGATGGATTTTTCTGTCACTTACCAGCTCTTCCTCTTTTATTTTTTCATTCACTTATCAAAGCCCTACATTCAGATTGGTTAAAAAATATGAAAAGACTTAAACAATGAAGTGTTGCTTCTCCTCCCAAATATATTACTATTTCTTAATTACTACAGTTAGAAATTATCCCTGTTTTCTGATATGAAAATTAGGATTTAGCTCTTAACAGTGTTCACTTTCTGTTGCCTCCTTTTTTCCCCAGTATAATAAAGTTGTATTCTAATGTTCTCTTCTGTTCATCTCTGCAATTCAAAATCAACACACTTAATCCTTTCATTCTTTTGCCAGCAACCACATACAATAACCCACTGGGAACGGAAAAAAATCTATAAGCAAACAGCTTACCGATTTTTATTATTTCTCTGCATTAATATTAATATTTGCTATTGTAGGAAGCTCTTACGCCAGAAGACACAATTTGAAATTTTCTTTTTTCAGAAACTTCCTGAAACCCCACTCAAGTACGTATCAGCCTACTCAGGTGTTCAACAGTTAAGTGTTGACTGTTGATTCTCTGAGACCAGAGTCTTAGAGGCTTCGCTCAAAATTCTAGGTTTAGCTGTGTGTTGAGTCCTAAGCATGTCCTCACATCAAATGACCCACTTTATATCACTTTAAAAAATGCCTCAAAAACAGTTTGTTTTCTCCTTGCCCTTTTGATATGTTACTGAAACTTTGTAATCAGGGATTCCTTTCTGACAACAGTAAGCAAAAACTTTGACTGTGCCTCCTGAGGACGTTCGCATGAACCCGGCGTGGTGTCACACACCTGTTAGCCTGACACTCAGAGCCTGGGGCAGGGAGGTTGAAAGTTGGAGCTCAATCTGAGCGAGTTAGTGACTTAGTGAGATCCTGCCTCAAAATAACAAAATAGAAAAGGACTGGGGGCTACAGCCCAAGTTCAGTCCCACTACCGTGGCTGTTTTGATGGCAACTGTCATGGTACTTGCGAAGCACAGCACTAGGGCTCCACTGCAGCCTCTACCTTCACTTCCTCACCCTGATCCCTCAGCCTCCCGCTCAGACGTCTGACCTGGACGTTAGAATTTAAATCCTAAATCAGGTCTGGCTCTAATTTCGTTTTTCTTTTCTTTCTTTAAGGTCTCTGAGGGCTAATTTCTTTTGTATTACAGGATTAGCAAACTCTTTTTTTAGGGAACATTTGATTACTTACTTCCTGGAGAAGCTTTTATTCTTAGTGATTATCTACCTTATTATTAAAATTAGTCTTTGTTACAGTCTATCCTTGCTGTTGCCTGTTGGTATTGAGGAAAAGTTCGAAGGAGAGAACAGAGACCTAAGTTTGTTGCTCAACTGGTCCCAAGACCTAAGAATTTCTAAAGCTTTCTTCCTGACCAACATTACTTCGGACAAACTATAATTTAAGTCAGCTGTCCAAAACTGATTAGAACTTTGCTTGCACTTGGAGTTTTGTTGATAATGATTCAGAAAGAGACCTAACTTCTGCAAATTCATGAAGTTTTCCACTGGAGATGCTCCAGCCATCTGTATGGGAACCTATGGTATAAGTTGCACAGTGACACTGAAAACCAACTACTTCCATGTTCTTATGGGTTTGTCCCAGTCTAATCTACTCCTCTGACCTTTCTGACCCCCTCCTGCTCCACACATACACTTACACAGACCTCAGATTTCTGCAGGACCTTATTTCTGAATGGCATAATTTAGAATGACAGTTCTTTTGAGAACTACCTTAAAGTGAAAAATAGAGTAATATCAAATAACCTGCAGTTTCTATTGATATAAGAAAAAAAAATCCAAAAGAACTCTAAATTCAGAAATTATTTCTATAAAGAGATTGGCCAAAGCTTGCTGTCTTGAAATTAGCCAGCAACAAATCCTGGCAAGGATGAGGAGAAAAAGGAACACTTCTCCACTGTTGGTGGGAATGTAGACTAGGACAACCTCGCTGGAAGTCAGTGTGGAGATTCCTAAAATACTAGGATTAGAGGTTCCATTTGACCCTGCTATTACCCTGCTAGGAATATACACAGAAGAATTAAAAGAATCACATCATAGTGACATATGTGCACCCATGTTCATAGCAGCTCAGTTTGTGATAGCTCAGTCTTGGAAACAACCCAAATGCCCATCAACTAGAGACTGGGTAAAGATGTGGTTTTTCTATAAAATGAAGTACTACTTTGCCTTAAAGAATGATAAATTTGAGTCATTTATACTCAAATGGATGTAACTTTAGGACATACTCATAAGTGAAAAAAATAGGTCACAGATGTGTAAATATATTTGTTCTCTGGTATGAGAAACTGAAGATGATAAGTTCTAGAATGCTTGATGGATATTATGAAACAGAAACTATTCAAAGGAAAATGTGGTAGAGGAGTGGGTAATGAGGGGTAAAGAAAGAATGTGATGGTAATAAAAAAAGGGAAACAAAGCTTATGTATTTAGGGGGTGGAGGGTTGTAGGATGGGTAGGAGGATGGCAAAAAATGAGAATTAAATCGTGTCATATACTGGTACAAATTCCCAATATTGAGTGTGATCATGATATGCATATACAATGTACCAATAAAGATAAAAATTTTAATAAAAGGAGATTGGCCAAGGCAAAGGAACATGTGAAACACTGTAAATTGTTTTTCACCCAGAGAGTGCCCCCTTAATTTCACAACTGGAAACAAATGGCCTTCACATTTGATTCCTCTTTCTCCTAACCTAGGCTTTTCCACTTATCTTCTATTTCTTCTTTCAGACCTACTCTCTTCTCCTGGCTGGAACTCTTAAGAACTCTACTACCTCTGAAATTAAAGAAAAGAAAATCATTTTTTGGATTCTATTGTGAAAGGGACTGACTCCTCAATTTTTCTCAGTGAGTCTGTTATTTGTGTATAAAGAGGCTATTGACTTTTGAGCATTGACCTTGTATCTAGCTATGCTACTAAATTTGAAATTAAGACTAACAGTCTATTGGTTGAGTTTTTAGGATCTTCTATGTAGATTATCATGTCATCAGCAAATAATGACAGTTTAACTTCTTCCTTTTCTATCTTTATTCCTTTTATTTCTTTCTCTTGTCTAACTGCTGTGGCTAATGTTTCTAGTACTATATTGAACAGGAGTGTGATAGTGGACATCCTTGTCTTTTTCCTGATCTTAATGTGAAAGATTTCAGCTTTTGACCATTTTGAATGATATTGGGTGCTGGTTTCTCATACATAGCTTTTACTAGGTTGAGATAAATAGAAATCAACCTAACAGAGGAGGTGAAAGACTTATACTCTGAAAACTAAAACACTGTGAAAGAAGACTGAAAAGGGTATCAGAAAATGGAAAGGCATCCCTTATTCCTGGATAGGAAGAACTAATATTGTCAAAATGGCTATACTACCACAACTATTGTATAGATTCAACACAATACCAATTGAAATTTCCACAGTATTTTTCACAAATCTAGAGAAAATAATCCAAAAATTCATCTGGAACCATAAGAGACCTAGAATAGCAAAAGCAATTCTAGGCAACAAGGACATGGCAGGGGGTACCACAATCCCCAATTTGAAACTATATTACAAAGCCACTGTGATTTTAAAAAAATGGCATAGTACTGGTAAAGTAACAGACCTGAGGACCAATGGAATAGATCAGAAAATCCAGAATCAACTTCAGATACACTAAGCAACCTCATTGTTGACAAAGGAATCAAATATCCTCAGTGGAGGAAAGATAAGCCTCTTTAATAAGAGGTGCTGGAAAAACTGGGCTTTAACCTGCCAAAAACTAAAGCTAGAACCTTAGGATATGTCTTGTGATGCTTCTTCCCACAGTCTGAACCAGCCTCTCTGCACAGCTTTTTGAAGATAGGAAACATTGCAGAGGGTCCTGGCTTTCCTAACATTGCTCCTTAAACCTGAGTAAGCAGGGTTCACATGTAAGTTGTGGCCTTTTACAATCAATAAGATCCTTTAAACCTCAAAGATAGAGATGGGGAAAATTAAACAGTATGATACTAAAACTCAATATAGAATTGAGTAGACAAGAAAAAATTTTTTTTTGAGACAGGGTCTCACTTTTTAGTTCAGGCTGGCCCTGAGCTTATTATGTAGCCCAGGCAAGCCTCAAATTTAGCGATCCACCTGCCTCTGCCTCCCGAGTGCTAGGATGACAGGTGTGAGTTATTTGCTTTTTATTATTCCTGTTAAAGAACTCTTTACATATTAAAATGTTCTCAACATTGAAAAATAAAGTTTATTGGCCAGAGTATTGTGACATGTACCTGTGATTCTAGTTAGCTCGGAAGGTTGAGGTAGAAGGCTCGGTTGAACCTAGGAGTTTGAGACCAGCTTGGGCAACAAAGCAAGATCCTATCTCAGAAAAGAAGGAGAAAATTGTGCTGGATTTATCGCAAGTTCAATATCTGCCCATAAGTAGTTTGTAAATGTTAGTTTTCTTGATGAACAAGAGCAATTTTTACCTTCAAAAATATATTTTAATTTACTACAATTTAGTATAGGCTTTAGGACCTCACTGTGCTGAGAGTTAATAAAACCTCACTAATATAAAATTTAGATTTAAATAATACACTTTTAAATTATGAAATTAGAGTACTTGACAGATAGTAACTAGAGGTGCTAAACTATACAAGTAATTAGTTACCATAGATATGGTTAAATCTACACAGATGTAGGCAGGCTGGCGTCAACGGTGTGGTGCAAGCCATGCACCCTGGGTATAGGCATGGAAGGGGGTACAGTGTGTATTGAGATTTCTAAGCCATAATAAAACTGAGTAAAGTTTAGTCTGTTTTGTATTATCACCATGTGCCCACAATTCTAAGCATTGCTAGTGATAAAATACTCCTCCCCGAAAAAGTCTTTTGTTGCTCTAATTTCTAAAAAAAACCCATGGTTCCTGCTGAGTTTTAAGAATGTATGTGTAAGCTTCAAATTAGCACATTTTAATAATTTCTCCTTTAGTAAACATTGCATGCTACATGGAAGTTAATTCCAAGAACTTGCAAGTGTCCCACGGCCCCTGGGGCACACTTCTTGTGAGAGTCCGTCAGTGTGAGTGTAAAGCATCTGGCACAGGGCAAACTGTCTTCTCGCAGAACCTCACAACTTCCCATCTCCAGTGCTTGTGTAACCACGTCTTTCTTCACGTAAACAAAGGGTTCTGGATAAACAATGATTGCATGGCTATCTCAGATAAAACAGGAACACTTTTTATAGGGCAAGAGTTGATAATCTCATATTACCACCTGAAGATTTTGTGTGGAACATGTGGCCCATCGAATAGACCACAAGCTGTGAGATATACTACTTCTGTTGGGAAAAAAATGCAAATTTTTATTTATACTAAAATATTTTACTGTTTTAATATTTCAAATAGAAATGTCTGTGGTCATTTAAATTCTCAACTTTTAATACTGTCTGATTAATCAGGACAAGGTTATTACAGGCTATCTCTGCAAATAATCTTTCCATGTTGAGGAAAGAAGAGTAGAGGCTGATTCCCCTCTGGGCGTCAAACGCACCCAGCACGCACACGGATGGCGGCTGTGTGGGAGGCAAGGCCGGGCAGTGCCCAGACGCAGCCAATCATCAGCTCCTTTCTCCCACCCTTTCCGGTCCCCACTCAGCCTTCACCTACTCAGTATTTCATGTCTGAACTTTCGCCTTCTGCAGTCCACGATTGAATTCTTTTACAGCATGACCATCACTAAATAGTATTTACATTTTGTGGGAGACATTTGTAAACGCATAGCTTTATGAGAGATAATTCACACATTATTTAATTCACTCAAAGGGCATGATCCTCTGGTTTTAATATGTTCACAGAATTGTACAATCACCACCAAAATCAATATTAGAAAAATTTCTAGCAAGTGAGAAAGAAAGTCAAAATGTACTCCAGGTCCATCCGTACTATGGCTGCATTTCTTTCTCTGCCAAATAGTATTCCAGTGCATGGACACACCACATCTTATTTACCTGGTCATGAGTCGATGGACACTTGGGTTGTTTCTTCCTCTCAGCAGTCATGTAGAATGCTGCTATGGATATTCACATGCAAATGTATGTGAGGTTATTTTTAAAATTGAGACTATACCTAGGAGCAGAAATGCTGTAGCATATGATCTACGCGTGTACCTATTAAAAAAAAATAAAGCTGAGATTGTTTTCAGAGTGACGGCACCATTATCCCACCAGCACTAGAGAAGGGTTACGTTCACCCCACTTGACAGAAGCATTTGAATGAAGAGGAAAAAAGAGAATGAAGGGGATAAACATTTGCTCCAAAATCCATACACTTTTCATTGTGATGGTGTGAGAGCCAAAAAACCTTTGCAGCCGAAGACAGCTATGTTGAGAGTGAAAATAAGAAAAAGGGAAGCTGAGCGGGAAGAACCACAACCCAGAACGGGAGAACGGCACCGTGACGAGGTAAGAGCACATTCCATCCGACGGAGACTTTCTCGAAAAAGACTGTTTCATCAGGACTGTTTGAAAAGACTTGGTTGTGTGATATACATCGCATTTCTCCTCAGTGCGGTCAGAGCTAGCCTGGGTCCTGAGCTCTCCCAGCGAGCAGTACAAAGCTCACATTCTGGGAAATATCAGGCCAAGGAATGATGGTGGGCTTTGGAACCACATCTTTCAAGGTTGCGGACTGGCATTTATTTATTTATTTAAAATAGATTTTATTGGTACATTTTATATGCACATCAGGATCATGCTCAACACTGAGAATTTGTACCAGTACATGATATAACTTAATTCTCATTTTTTCCCATTCCCCCACCCCACGACCCCACCTCTTATATATATATAAGCTGTTTCCTTTTTTTTAAACCATCAAATGTTTTCTTTCCCCTTGTCACTTACCCATATCCCTCTTTCTCCTTTGAGTATTTTCTATTTCCCAGTATCTATCATACATGCTAGAACTCATTACATCGTCATTTCTCCATTTATAAATTTAGCTTCAGACAGGTCTCTTATGGTCTGTGAACTCTACTTTTTACTTTCTAAGTACATACGATATATTTTAGGGGAAATTTGGAAGTTTTCAGATAATATATTTATAGAATGGCTAGTATATAATAGAATTTAATCTTTCAAGCCATGAACCAAATTTCATTCTCTTTGCAAAGATACCCTGTCCCTGAAATTTGACACTGAAAGTAATTACGTTTGATAGCATAATTCGCTTATCTTTTCCATTCTTAGGTGAATTCTTCAACACCAGAGCTGCTTTTCAGTCCAGCAAAGCAGATATGAACCGAAAGTCTACTGAGTTCAAAGCTTTGTGAACCGTATCACAATTTGGAAAATGTTTGAAATTAAGTCATTAGGAGGTTGAGCACACAGGCACATTATGCCCATGTCACTGAAAAATTGCTTACCAGCCTCCAATATGCTGAAGAGAGCAAGTGGTAAGGGTTTCGACTTGTGAATTAAGAGACACTTAGGGCCGGAGGATTGTCCTCCATGTCCCCTGCCTGTCCCTGTCTCCCACAGCTGTCCCTGGCTACCCTCCTAATGAGACTCAAATTGCCCAAACAATGGCTGCTAAATCTTGAGTGCAATTCCTTGCTCTTCTGAGAAACGTCTCAACGCAACCATTCCCGAAACCAGCTGAACTTCAGCTAACCTCCGCTGCAGCCTGTGAAAGCCTTTGCCCTCCTTCCTCGGGACTGCTCGGGAGTCTTCGCTTGCCTGGCACTTCTGAGTAAAGACTGTGCCACTGTGCTCTGGCTGATTTTTTTTTCACTGCAGAAGGGAGTGAAGTATAATGAGAATAATATTTTGGGATCTTAAGCTAATGTTTAAACTATTTCATTACAAATTATTTCATTGAAATAAAACAGTTTTCATTTGCTGTGATCAATTCTAACTTTTATTCTCTGTAAACTGCAGCTCTTCAGCTCTTTGTATATTGAATGGAAGACATTCAAACTTCTGCATATCAGATGCCACTTAGAACACAAAGGTCAGGGGTCAGTTTTGAGTATCAAATTAATCTTTAAGGCAAAGTTTGGAAAACTTATTTTTAAATTTCTGCACAATTCTTGAAGATTTTTTAAATACAGCAAAGTTTAGAGATCTGCCCATATTTCACTAGATACAACTTTGTGCAGAAGGTAGCCGTTAGGAAGATTTTTAGTGGACTAAACCAGGGTGAGGGAGTTGCCTGGATGACAGAAAGGAGACCCGGTATTGCCTAGAGCTCAGGCCCGGGAAGGGAGAAACAGAACAGCAGGTAGAATGTCACGTGACCAGGAGAGTGGGTGAGCGAGTGAAGGTCGCTGAGTAATCAGATGGCAGCACAAGAACATGAAGCCCCGGCCCCAGCACATCACACAAATACACCTTTGTACCCAGAGGGCATCTACAAGGAAAACCAAGAAAGTGAAAAAGATCAACACTTTATAGTTTGAAACATTACCAAGAAGAGCAGCTTGTGCTACTTTTAACTAGGAAATTGATTTGTGTGTGTGTGTTCGAGTTCAAGAGAGATTGTTTTCTTTAAGCACCTGAGTTACAGTGTATTACCTGGAACCTTTTTGGTGAAATTACATCGTGGTGGAGAAGAAGGGCTGTAGAGTCAAACATTAGGCTTCAAATCCCAGCTTCTCACTTTTAGCAGCAGTTTGAAAATTCCTCCTCTTATTTCTACCCAAAGGTGCAGTTCTGCTCCTTGTGTGATTATCCTGTCCTGTAACAGTATCTACACCCTCTTATCTATGACAGTCTTTCAGATGTCAGAAGACAATCTGCACACTGCTCGGCTCCAGCATCTTTCGCTGACCTTTGCTAGACCTTTTGGTCCATTATGAGATCATGTGCTGCACGGCTCCTTCACCGTCTGGATCGTCTCTCTAGAACTGCTGTACCAAGTTCCAGCCGTGCAAGCTGAGACACTCGCACTCACATCTTTGACCCAAACCCCTGTTGGGACGCGTGGAGACGTGAGCTTGCTAGGCACATGTCTCCCACAGCTGTTGGCCAGCCTGGGCGAATCTGTTCGAGCTTTCAGTGATGCAAACAGCCCACTGTGGCACACGTGCAGTGAGTTCATCCCCACACCACAGTTTCGCATAATAGTCTCCATAATGCCAGTAGATGTAAATGAATAGATGAGCTTACTTAGTAGGGCAGTTATTAGGTCAAGTTCCCTGGTTACTGTGTCTTTGCAAAGAAAGAAGAGAAGAATAATGATATAGGGTAAAGGTGTTTGCTTTTTATGCAATACGTAGCATAGCCCAATTTCCAATGTAAGGATTTGTCTGTAGTGACCATATATCAGTGTGGCTTATTTGGATAAGGATCTTATCTCTTCAAAAGGTGTTTCTAAAATGTTAAGGAAAATGAAATACTTCTAGGAAGACCTTCTATGAATGACTCGTAATATGTTTTTAGGGCTTCAAGGGAAGATGGTATCCTCCCCTGGAGAAAGTATTGTGTTTCAACTTCAGTATAAATTTCTTTTGCTTTGGATCTCAGATTGCATCTTGCCTCTGGGATCCTTGCTCAAAGGCTATAATCTAGACTTTGGTCTTTACTTCCTTGAGTTATCCAGGAAAATTGATAAATTTTAGCTTAAATTATCTTCTTGACAGTACTGAAAACAAAGATCTTGTTTACAGTCTTTAAGCAGTGAGCACCATTTCATACTCCACAGTCCAGGGAGTTTGTTCTGCCATCTCCAGAAACAAGAACTTCTAGCACATAAGCCATGCCAACTAGAAATCATACTGGATATATTATAGTCTCTTAAATTTATTGTTCACCCTCAAACAAATCTCTCTGTTTCTGATTATTTTGCCCCAGATGTACCTGAAGCATATTTTCAAGCCAAATCTCATTTTCTTATTTCCTGTCCATATTTCTAACTTCCCCAGACCCCCTGAATAATTTATCTATTGCATTAATATTTGCAGTTAAAGAAGTATAGACCTGGTCCCTCTTAGTCTTTGCATTCAGGAAATATCTCCAATCATTTTTCAATCATTTGTGTCCATAGAGACCTAAAGCATGCCTTTTCTGGGGAAATTTAATCCACGTGTTTACAATTAATTTATATATGTCATTATATTGGTGTTTCTAAGATATTTCATTTTGCAAGCTACTTCTCTCTCAACCTTCAAATTTCCTGCCAAGTCTTATTTGATATAAAAGGGTGCCTAGGTCCTTCTTAGTGGTGACTTGGAAAAGTAGTCCTGAATATCTGATTTGCCATTCTGTCTATATTGCACTTGATATACAACTGCTTGAACAGTGAGTATCTTGGATTATAGCGGATAGTTTAAAAATTTATGACCAGTATCCCTTTGGGCAGCAGCTGTAACTAGTCCTCTTGTGGAATATGGCTTGCAATGCCTGTTTTACTCACAGCTTCAATTCATTTCATTTTAACCCCAGAAAATTTAATTATCTTTCTCTCTGTACCTATCATGTACTAGATACAATAAGTAATAATATTGCCTACCTCCTATTTGCTAGACGTCTTAACGGAAAGACTGTTTTGTGTAACTATGATATGCAACATTGCAAGAAGCAAGTGTGACATATTCAAAAAGAATCTATGAAAGAATCGGAGTAAGAGGTTTCCATCAGGGTCATTACATAAGATGGCAATGAGGTAGGGTTTTGACGCAAACCATTGAGGATGTTAGAATCAGGCGTGGAGATCTGGTTCCAGTGGAAGATAAATAACTGGAAGTAGCTAGTTTAAAATAGTCTTAGGAAGGCAGGGTAAATTCACATTCTAGAAAGCCTTGAATTCCATGATTAGGAATCTGGGGTATTATATAGGCAAAAGCGATACAAGAAAGGTTCTTAAAGAAGAAAATTATCATCTCTGACTCTGATACTGTAGAAGAAAGACTGGAAGTGGGAGAAGTTCTAGGAAGGGAAGCTTTTAGGAGGCTGCTGTGGAAGGTCCAGACCAGAGCTAAGAGATTCTGAATGATGAGCGAGACTGATGACAGTAGTATCTTGGCTCTGAGATACAGTGTTGAGATACACTTGACTGTGACTAGAAATAAATGAGACATGAGGATGAAGGAGACTGTGAGGGACTATGGGTAAATTTTTTACATTCTTTGTATCTTCATTTACTCAACAGTAGAGGAAACGAAGATATCTCTAGTTGTGTTAACCATTAAAAATATAGGATAGGGCCGGAGGGTTAGCTCAGTGGTTCCGGCGCCTGCCTCGCAAGCGCAAGGTCCTGAGTTCGATCCCCGGTAACCACATATAATGCTGGGCATGGAGACACGCCCACCAACAATCAACACCGCATACCACAGTGCCGGGCGTGGTGGCTCACGCCTGTAATCCCAGCACTCGGGAGGCAGAGACAGGAAGACTGCTGAGTTCGCGGCGGCTTGCCTGGGCACCATAGTGAGCTCAGGGCCAGCCTGAACTACAAAGCGAGACCCTGTCTCAAAAAGCAAAAAAAAAAAAAAAAAGAAAAAAAGGATAAAGCTAGTTAGTTCCTTCCCAGCTTTCCTTTCATGGTAGTTTAGAAGAGAAAGATGATAAATGTGTAAACTAAGATTTCTACAGCAAGTCCATACTCATCCTATTTTGGTATCTAAACCTTTGGTGTACTTTATTGAAAATTCTTTCATATATGTCACTAAAATATCCAATATTGACTTAGTTTTCTCTGAAAAATTATCTTTATCAAATAAACCATGATGTTTTGAAATATGTATTTATTATAGCTAAATCAAGCCAAATTAATACATACATTACCTCACACACTTGATTTTTTTTGGGGGGGGAGAATATTTAAAATCTACCCAGTGATTTATAAGAATACATTTTTATTAACTATAATTACTCCGAAAGAGTATAATCATTCTGTCTTAAAATTGTTCCTCTGCTTCAGTGAGTTTAACTTTTTTAGATTCTACATATAAATGAGATCATATGGTATCTGTTTGTGTGCCTAGTTAATTCACTGAATATAATGTTTTCCAGGTTCATCCATTTTTTTTTAATCCATGTTTTTATAGTGACAAGATTCCCTCCCTTTTCAGGTGGAATTGTATTTCATATATAAATATATACTTTGGCTTTTTCACCCATTAATCCACTGATGGCCACTACAGTTTTTATATATTTTTGGCTATTTTAAGTTAATACCACAATAAATATGGAAGTGTCGCTATCTCTTTGGCATGCTTACTCCATTTCCTTTGAATACATTCTATTGGTGGTATCGTAGGACCACATTGTACTTCTATTTCTATGTTTTTTAGAGGAAGCTTTATGTTGTTTTATGCCTTGTGGGTGTGCTAATTTTCATTTGGACTAATAGTACATTGTCAAAAATCGTCCTTGTCTTTTATCTTTTTGATGACATTCATCTAGTTGGTGTAAGGTAATTTCTAATTTGGTTTTAATTTGAATTTCTCTGATGATTAATGACATTGATTGCTTTTTCATACACTTATTAGTCATATGTTTTTCTTTTTTTGTGAAATACCTTTCAATGTACTTTGCTCATTTTGCAACTGGGTTATTCATGTATTACTATTGAGTTGAATTTGTTATATATTTTGGATACTAAACCTTTATGTATAATGCACAAGTGTTTTTTCATTTTGTGGGCTGTCTCTTGATTCCTTTTTTTTTTTTTGAGACAGGGTCTCGCTTTGTAGTTCAGGCTGGCTCTGAGCTCACGATGTAGCCCAGGCAAGCCTCCAACTCAGCAATCCTCCTGCCTCTGCCTCCTGAGTGCTGGGATGACAGGCGTGAGCCACCACGCCCGGCACTGTGGTGTGTGGTATTGATTGCTGGTGGGCGTGAGTCTCCATGCCCAGCATTGTATGTGGTTACCGGGGATCGAACTCAGGACCTTGTGCTTGTGAGACTGGCGCTGGAACTACTGAGCTAACCCTCCGGCCCTCTCTTGATTCTCTTAATTGTTGTCTTGGCCGTACAAAAGCTTTTTAGCTTGATGTAGCTCTATTTTCTATTTTTTTCTTTCATTGCCTACATCAATGTTGCTGATTTCCTGCTATACTTTCAGTGGTTTTATAACTTCAGTTCTTACATTTATGTTTTTAATCCACTTTAGCTGATTTTTGCATATAATGTGAGATATGTATTTTCATTGTGAAAATATGTGTGTGTGAAGATATAGTATGTGAAAATCCAGTTTTTCCAACATCATTTATATAAGAGACTGGCCTATCTCTATTATGTACAACAATTTTGTTGAAAATAAATTGATTATAAATGTAAGGTTTTATTTCTGGGATCTTTATTTTATTCCACTCATCTATTTGCCTGTTTTGTGCAAATACCTTGATAGTTTGAATATTGTATCTGTATAGTATATTTTGGAGTGAGGTAGTGTGATGTTTCCAGTCTTGTTCTTTTTCTTCAGATTGCTCGCAATGCTCAGTCTTTTGTGGTTCAGTGTAAATTGAAGAACTATGTTCCTTATTTATTTAAGCCATAATTAGAATTGTGATAGAAATGGCATTTAATATGTAATTACCTATATTAAGTAATATGGGTAATATATAGAGATTTAAAAATTTTCCCTCTTCCAATCCATGAAGATGGGATATCTTCCCATTTATTTCTGTCTCCTTAAATTTCTTTTATCAGTGTTTTATAGTCTTAGTGTATGGGTCTTTTTTTTTTTTTTTTTGATACCAGGGATTGAACTCAGACCCTTTGCTTCCAAAGTAGGTGTGGTATCACTTGAGCTAAATCCCCGGTTGTATGGGTCTTTTACTCCCTTAGTTAAATTTATCCTAAGTAACTTACTAGTTTGGATAGTACTGTAAATGATATTGATTTCTTTTTTCTTTTTTTGTTTTTTTTGAGACAGGGTCTCACTTTGTAGTTCAGGCTGGCCCTGAGCTCACTATGTAGCCCAGGCGGGCCTCGAACTCAGCAATCCTCCTGTCTCTGCCTCCTGAGTGCTGGGATTACAGGCGTGAGCCACCACGCCCGGCTGATATTGATTTCTTGATTTCACTGGAAGTTCACTGTTCAGAAATGCTACTGATTTCTTCATGTTAATTTAATATACTATATGTTTACTAACTGACTTAATTTAACAGTTGTTTTGGTGGAATCTTTAGGAGTTTTTATACATGATTGTTTCCTTAAAACAGGAAAAATGTAACTTCTTTTCCTTTCTAAGGACAATTTCCTCAATAAGAGGAAATATAAAGGAACATATATCTTAAAGGTTAATCAAAGGAAAAATATATCAGGCCAAATATATTTCAAAAGAAATAGGGATCAGCTATATTAGTTTCAGACTGAGCAGACTTTGAAACAAGGAAAATTATGAAGCACAAAGAAGAGCATTTACATAATGGTAAAGGGGTCAACTCTTTAAGAAGATGTAATTATCCTTAAAAATGTACATACTTTTTTTTTTTTTTTTTTTTTTTTTTTTTTTTTTTTTTTTTTTTTTTTTTTTTTTTTTTTTTTTTTTTTTTTTTT